>JAURVB010011902.1:0-11085 GCA_033002965.1 Piper betle | reverse complement strand
GCCAAGGTAGACCTCAAAAAGATTAATGATGTTTAGTATAGAGGTTTTTTATAATCATAGAGAATTGAATTAGTTGTTGGAACTAGGTGCGAAATACAAAATTGATTTTAATTTTCAATTACTTTCACAAAATCTCCTGTAATTGATCAATTTCATCGCTTAAAAACATTACTGGTTATTCTCTCGTGACTATAGGTAGTTCAAAATTTTTAATCCCATCCACTTATTAAACTCTTGTTTTCCAAGATTCATCTTTTAAAACAGACCGGTAATGAGTTATTGTTAATACCATTTGCATGATTAATATTACTCAAACCACATAACTACAACGGGACTGGCCATGGTTATTTATATTTTACACCACTAATGATATTTTACGCCTGAAGTAATTTATATTAGTTATGTTTTTATTTTGAACGATTTGGGAGGCTTACCGATTCAAGATTTAGCACAATTTTAGCACATTAATAAAAATATTTATAAAATTTTAGCACAATTTTATATTCATAATCATTTCATCTTAATTAATAAAATAATTATAATAAAAAATAATTTTAAAATATCTATTAATTTGTGTATCTTTTAAATATTTAAAAATAAATGATACTAATATTTAACAAATATAAAATTTGATTAATCTCTTATTTTAGAAAACCTGTTAAAAAAATTTAAATTAAATATATATCTCTTAGTGCAGCTTATATAAAATTTTATATTTTGATAATTATAGAGAATATTTAAACTCTGTGAAATATAAAACTACTTATATCGTCTAATAAATCTCACAAAATCACTATAATTATTAATTTTATCACCGTAAAACATTACAAGCCATTTTCTATAACTGGTAGGATTAAAGTATTAATGCATTCCAAATCCGGTCCACAGTTGTGGACGGAACCGGCATGTTACAGGCCCCGGATTAGGTCGGCTAACTCGAACCTAACTCGTGCGGATCTAATCTCGACGTCTTAAGATGTAGGTACGACTTGTCATGCATGGATAAATGCATAAAACCCTAACATGATACTACATGGATGACATGCAACCTAAATTTCACATCATTACAATTACGATAAAAATTCTGAAATAAAACAGACAGGGTCTCCCTAAAAGTGCAATTATGGGCCCACCCTGTCAAATATATATTATATATATATATATATATATACATACACACACACACATGCATCCATGATTTCATTCACACAAAATCTAACATATTATGAATTCATTCTGAAGCTGGGGTTTCAACCCACCACGCTTCCGCTGCGCATCTCTGATCATGTTCACATTCTATCATGTCTCATGCATTTGAACATGTCATTCACAATATAATAACATAACAACACAATATTAAACATTCAGAAATCTAACATGTGTGTGTGTACAAGACCTCATTGCTCCTCCGTCCAAGCTGGCACCTCCAACTCGTGATTATTACCTACATATAGTATAAAAACACGTCAGTAACAAGTGTTACTGGTCCGGAAAATAAAATAACTATAACAAGCTGGCTATGAGAGCAAACTCTCATATGAAAGAAAACATCATATACTCCACGTGAACACTCTGAAGGGCACTACTGAGGAGCCACTGGGCTGCAGACCCGGTAGCATCCCGAACTTACTGATCTGCTGCTGGTACTGTGCCGCTCTCGGCACTTCTTTTTCAGTACTTCTCGTGAAACTTTATCCTAAGCCCTCTCCTTACCTCCATATTTCTCCTGGCCTTGAGCACGAAGGCCGAGTACTCTCAGGCAGTCGCCTTTAGTACCCTTTGAACCACAAGTCCGGACATGCGCTGTACTAAACAGTACCCGTAAACCTCCACGTTCTCCGGGTGTGAGGAACTCAAACGCGGAGTTGTCAGGATCCCTCGGGAATGGAACAGTCCGCTGGCACTAATCCAGAGCCCGCTTTGACTGTCACGGCATCCTCTGCATGGTACGTGCAGTCGATTTCTCCATCTCTCGTCTCACAGAAACGCGAAAACTATATATATATATATATATAGGCTTGGGTAGGGAGTTATATAATAGGCCCGAAGGCAACTTTTGGTGGATCTTGTTTTCGAAATCAACCTCGAGGGATCTCATCCTCGAGGGGTTATTAATCCGGAAAATGTTCGGTTAAATGGCCCGAGTTAAGTGGGATCCGATAAAACGCCACTTAACCCGTCCTGCAGACAATAAATCAAACATACAATAGAAAAGATCATAAAAATCAGAGAGAAGTCCTAACGGACCTGGTAGAAGCTCCAAGCGTGTCATCGCGCCTAGGCGGCGAGCTCCTACTCCGTACCTACACATCAAAACTAAATACTAACGCCCTCTAACTACATGATGCATCAAAATCAATGAATACCACACACGACATAATAATCATCCATCATAGTCAAATAATCATAAAAGAGAATAATCCTAACTCAAACTATTCATACTATATTTTATTCTGTTTCTCTAAATTACATCATGATCACTTATCATGCTCCAACTCATTTTATCTCATTAGCTCACTTACTATTCATTTACAATTCCTCAAATCATACCATCATTACTTCATCAGTAATTAGGCATTATCATGATAAATAATCAGTCCTACCATGCTATGCTAATAATCATCAATTTAAATAATCAAATTGGAGGTAATTATACCTCACATCGTCGGCAATCGGCGACGGCTAGGGTTCCGTCGCGTGTCTCGGAGCTCGAATTCGGCGCTCCTCGGCGTCCGACGTTCGATCGGGCTCGACTGGGTGAGCCCCGCGGAAGATCCGGTGAATTCCGGCGAATTCCAGAAATTCCGGTTTTCCGACGGTTTTCGGCAGTTTTCCGGTAGCTTCCGGCGGTTTTCCGGCGACAGTCGCCGGCGGCGTCTACTGGCCGGAAAGTGGTCGTGTTGGGTGCCCTTGGAACCGGCTCGGCGAGCCCGACTCATCTACGAGGTCGACGCGGCCAACGGAGGTAACGGCTCGCCGGAAAAAGCATAAAACAGAGCGGCGGCGATGGGAGAAGAATCCGGCCGATCTGGGCGGCGCTGGCCTCCGTTCCGGTCGGGGAAGGTCACTGGGCGGTCGGTGGTGCTGAGGCGACCCCCTGATCGTGGCGGCGATAGTCGCCGGCGGCGAAATTGGCGACGCGACCGAAACTTGGCCGCGGCGCTAGGCACGGCGATTCCGGCGTCACGGCGGCCTGGCAGCGGCCGGGGCTGGTCGGGCGGCACGACAACACCACGGCGTGGGCCTAGGCGACGACGATCGGCGGCCAGGCCGACGTCGACGGCGGTGGCGGCGTGCACTAGGGTTTGGATGGGAAGGGAGGAAAGAAAGGTCGGGGTGGAGAAGAAATGGTTGGGTGGCAAACTCGTAATTAAGACTTGACTCGTCTCCGACTCGAGTCAATATAATAACTAAGTCGTATTAAATCCTAAAAAAATTCATAAAAATCGGGAAAAATCCCGTAAAATCAAACAACACCAAAAAAATCATAATGATATGCTCTAGAACTATCAACCCACCCAAAATGCCCGTAACGCGTCCTAACGCGGTAAACGACCTAAAACTAATTCTACGATCCATTATATATCATAATAAAAAAATGAACTGCATACTCTTATATATTCTGATAACTCATTCTTTTCTGCTGTGTTCATGACGTTATCATCATATACTTGGGTACACATGACCCTCATGGCTCATACACGAGACCGGCGTCGGCTCAGTACACGTGTTCTGAAACTGACTCGACTCGAAAAATAATGGTCGACCCGACCGGTTCTGAATATAAAACTTTAACTCGAATTGTGAGTTTTACAATTAATCAGTAAACAACAAATCGGGTTTAACTCATCCCCCTTTTAAACATTTTTTTCCTGGGGCTTTCCCGTTGATTCACGTTCTGAATCTACATTTGATCTCAAATGCAAATGCTAAAAAAAATGATTGAGAAAATTTTTTTTTTAAAAAGGATGGCGTAGGAATGGCGTCAACAATAGTCAGCGCGACGTGCACAGCCAATAGGATCTCCGGCATGTCACGTGACGTCTGAGTAAAGAAAGAGAGATGCTTGGACTTTCAAGTCAATAAACACACGTGAGAGCATTCCACGGCGCACACTCCTCCACTAAAAGTCTTCGCCATCAAACCATGTCTACACTTCATGTGAAGCTCCGCCCTCGCCGGGGTTTCTTCTTCGTCAAACTTGACGGCATCTGCAGTCCGGCGACCGGATTTTGAGCCGGATACATTTCTTTAGTTAACTCGATTCGGCTCATTGTTAGAACTTTTCAAGTTCATACGATTTAATTACATTGTTGAGGGGAAATCCGGCTTACCAACATCCGGGTGTTAATGAGATTTCGATGTCTTCGGTTAACTCGATTTGTCTAATATTGAGTTAATAAGTTTGTTGATTAGGGGATGGCCTCTTTAAACAGTCGTCATATGATGCAATTGAAAGCAGATAATTGATAAATTGTTCGTAACTTCTTTGATAAAAATGCCACATGTATGGATGGTGGGAAAGATAAGAATAGGGTTAAGCATCATTTTAAACTTATTTATGTAACTCATTTTTCTCGCTTTTGTTATAGGCACACTCAAATTTGCTTCATGTTAATGTTATTAGCGATGTTTCCTACTAATGAAATTGATAATCTTAGCAAGTCTAAAAACAAATCAAATTGTGCTTAATCGAACTACACAATTAAAGGTACACTCAAATTTGCTTCATGTTAATGTTACTAATGATGTTTCGTAGTAATGAAATTGATAATCGCACCAAGTCTAAAAACAAGTCAAATTCTGCTTATTCGAACTACGCAATCTAGGCGTGCATAGGCACACTCAAATTTGCCTCATATTAATGTTATTAACGATGTTTTATAGTAATGAAATTGATAATTCTAATAAGTTTAAAAACGAGTCTAATTGTGCTTAATCGAACTACAGCTCAGGCCCGGCCCATTAGTATGCCGAAGGCCCAGCCCATTATCAAAGGGAGTAATAAAAAGGCGCGAACAAGCCGATGATTGCTTGTTGAAGAAGCTCGCCATTTTTTGCTCCTTCCCGCCATTTTTGGTGAAAATGGCGCCTCCCAAATCGGACAGCGTCGAAGGTCGATAATCCCTGACCATTTTCTTGATCTCCATTTCTTCATTACTCAATGCTATTGATTTCAACATTTTGCCTGCAATTTACCCGTCACAAATCATCGAAAGCAGCATTCGACTCGGTGGTAGAAATTGTTGCATTTTTTCTTCATTGTTTTTTTGGAATCAAATGTTCGTTTTGGGTTGGATTTGGTTGGCGATGATGGGAAAAAGGTGAACTGACAGTTGTTCATTTTGGGATTTGCAGGCATCGTGTTGAAATTCGTCAGTGAGGTGAGGCATTTCTGAGTTACCCTGTTATATCATCCCTACCTTTATTCATTCATATATTTGATCAATTTTATTCCTATAGGGAGTGAAGAATGTAGGCAAGAACAGACAGTGATCCTTTCATGTTAATTTATACATATTGAGCCTCAAACTTTATTTTTATATTTTCCCATGCCCATTTGATATTTGTTGGAGAACCTTTTTTTTTCAAGCTCTTTGTTGGAGTACTTGCAATTGTTTATTTGATCATTCAGTAAGCTTGATTAAGCAAACTCAACATGCTTACACGAGAAAGTTATAGTGCTTGTTTGAATGATTTGATGAACGTAGCACACAGGAGAGAAATGTTCCTTAAACTGCAAATGAAGTTGGCTGAGATTAATATCTTATGTTTTGTAGTTTTCTTTTTACGTAAATGATTTTGTGTTAAAGGTGTGGTTTGTAGGCCTTGTGATAATGGAACATTCACGACTTTATTTGCCTCATCCAATGTTTTAACAATGTGAGGTTGTCGAAATTGATGCTTTATATGTTTCCTCTATTGAAGTGTGGCTCCTTACATCATTTTATTGGAATCTAAAGTTTGGCTGTATCTATGTTGTGCACAATTCATGATTGCAGAGATTGAGGTTCATGTTTGTGAATGATGTTTCAAAAGTACTGTTTGAACCTTAGGATATTCCTGGCATACAAACCATTTATTTATTTAAATTATTTTTTTGGGCATTTGAATTATCTTCTATTGACATCATATTTACGGAACACTTTTGGCCGCATTTTCAGCTATTAGCTTAATTGCAGACCACAACTTTTGTAGTTTTGCTAGGTTTTGAAATATTCGTTCCAAGGTCATTTTTCTTAACATGTTCAGATCAATCTACATTACTGGTATTCATATATGTAGCTGGGTTGAAACTCATCAAAATTCTATGCCCTTTGCAGCAAAATAGACCCCTCAATTCTCAGAACGTTGCCGATGCGTTGCAAAAGTTTAATCTCAAGAAAACTGCTGTCCAGAAAGCACTTGACGTGCTTTCTGATAGCGGACATATTTCATTCAAGGAATATGGCAAGCAAAAGATTTATCTGTCTCGACAAGATCAGTTTCAAATCCCCAACAACGAGGAGCTTGATCTTATGAAAAAAGAGAACGTGAAACTGCAAGCAGAGCTGGTAGACCAGAAAAAGGCCATAGCAGATGTTGATGCAGGTGCGACCTTCTCCTTGCCCCTCGTTTTGTAATGTAAACCAGTCTGCAGGAAACAGAAATAAAGTTGCCAACGGCTAACAACATTGAAAACAATTATTTTCTTGTTGCTAACTTGCTATACTGTCAGAGATTCGGGCACTTCAGTCAAATTTAACCTTGAAACAAATCCGTGGCAAAGAGACTTCTCTAAAGGCCGAGGTGCATTCTTTGTTTCCATCCTATATGCTCAAGAGTACTAATGTTGTTCATTGTCTAAGTGAGGTGCTAAAAGTGGGCACTTTATTTCTTTGCTTAGATCAAGCAAATGGAAGAAAAGCTGATCAAATTACGAGGTGGGAGCACTTTGGTTACAGCAGAAGAGAGAAAACTGGTCGAAGAAAAGTTCTCGGAGATTATTAGCCAATGGAGGAAACGAAAGAGGTTCTTCAAAGACATTTGGGATTCTATAAATGAGAACAGTCCCAAGGATATCAAGGACTTCAAGGTTGGTTTATTTTCCTGTTTCTCTGACTTCCTTTCTAAAGTTTTTAGTATTTTCTCAGGCCTGTTAATGAATCCTGACCCAAAATAAAAAAATGTGTGCTCGAGTACAGGAAGAACTTGGAATTGAGTATGATGAAGATGTTGGGCAAGATTTGCAGTCCTTCAGTGAGCTCATGACCCGCGGTAAGAAACGAAAGAAATGATAGTATCTCTTTCATATTGGGCCATTGGCAATGGATAAAAATTGTTATTATGGAGAAAATGTTTTATCAATGTATATACATACAAATGTGTGTTGGTTTTTTATCCTTGAAAGGGTCAGGCATTGCTGCAACTCAAACTAATTAATTCAGAGTATGTGTGCACACGTATATACGTTTTTTAGGTTAATATACTTCATTGGTCGAGGAGCATTGCCGTTTGTTTTCTTGAGGATTGTTTCTTCACACATTGGAGGGTGGCCATTAGCTAATAGATAGATATTAATTCGCTGTGTAGACTGTAAATGTCTATCTGGTTTCATCTTCCGGTCTCGAACGACGAATCATTATGGGCAGACTGAGTTGCCTTAACTAGCTCGTATACTCGCAGGTTTCAGTCTTTTCATATCTTTGCAAGGCAGTAGTAAGTTAGTAACCTATTGCTGTGCAGCATTACTGTGCTCACTTTCGATATGTATTAATTAAATGCTCCGATGAAAAAAATCTGGGTAGGATGGTTTTTCATCCATGGTAATGCAGGTAAAATGCTTCTGGGGGTTGCTCTTCATTCTCAGCGACCTATGCATTTCTTTCTTCCCCTCTTCTCCAAATGGGAAAAATTGATCATCTAAATCTTTTTGCCTTGCTAGTCAGATCTTACAACTAAACAGTGGCCGATTCAAGCTACTTGAGCTGCACTAGCAACATTATCATGTAGTTTTCTTTTTAATCTTGTTGCTCCTTTAACCTTCAATCCGGCAGTTTTATAGCCTGCGTATATCTACCATACTACCGCATTTTTGAAAGAAGGCTCAACATGCAGTACAATTTATTTTAAAAAGAAAATGCAGTCCGGTTTCAGCCATCGATCATGCAATATTGTGGAATTTTCAGGTCCCCATTTCTGACTACCAAATTTCCCTCCATATGGAAATCAATTTCTTCAACACAAAAAGGCAAACTAAAATTTCTGTAAAAAGTAAAACTAAAAAGAAAACTCATAAGAAACGAGCACAAGAGAGCTTCATCGGAAGAGTGAGAGCTTATAATTTATCTAGACATGCGATTCAGGCATTTCAAGTATAATTGTAGACCTAATACAAATATTGTTGCCTGTAATTCACTAATCCAAATCACACTGACTTAAAGTAAAAGATCTGCAGTGCGCTACATTCAAGCACTAATCCTTCCATTGGAATTAATTAAAATAGTTTTTTCACAAATGTTGCACCTTCCGATCTCAACCACAAACAGCAAACACCGTTTCACAAGTTACTGACCTAAATCGAAAATTTTAGCCCGTAATATTCAACAAGATTCACAAATCCAAATCACATTGACAAATGGCAAAGACTCGCAGTACATGCTACGTTCAAGCCCTAATGCTTCCACTGGAAATAACCTTTTTCACAAATGTTGCACCGTCCAATCTCAACCACAAACAACAACACTGTCTCACAGGTTATAGACCTAAAATGAAAACTTTGCCCTGTAATATTCGACGAGAATCACCAATCCAAATCACATTGAGATAGGCCAAAGGCTCACAGTACATGCTACATTCAAGCCCTAATCCTCCTATCAGAAATGATAAGGGCATACTTTTGTTCCAAATGTTGCACCTTCCAATCTCAACCACAAACAACAAACACTGTCTCACAGGTTATTGACCTAAAATGAAAACTTTGCCTTGTAATTTTCGACAAGAATCACCAGTCCAAATCACATTGACATAGGGCAAAGGCTTGCAGTACATGATACATTCAAGCCCTAATCCTCCTATCAGAAATGATAAGGGCATAATTTTGTCCCAAATGTTGCACCTTCCAATCTCAACGACAAACAACAAACACTGTCTCACAGGTTATTGACCTAAAATGAAAACTTTGCCTTGTAATATTCGACGAGAATCACCAATCCAAATCACATTCACATAGGGCAAAGGCTCGCAGTACATGCTACATTCAAGCCCTAATCCTCCTATCAGAAATGATAAGGGCATAATTTTGTCCCAAATGTTGCATCGTGCAATCTCAACCGAAAACAACAAACACAGTTTTCACACAAACACCTCAAGTCCTCCAAACACCGAATCAAATCCAACACAATAGCAACATCATAACATCCACAAACAATTTTATTCCAATGCCACAATTGCAAGAAGTCCCCATCAGTTCATCAAACAACAACAAAAAAAGAAACCCTAAATTCAAGATCAACCAACCGAGGCAAAAAAACAAAAGAAGCCTATTTCTTGTACCTCCTGACCTCGTCGTCATTGGGGAAGAACCCCATGAGGCGGCCGGCCGAGTTCTGGTACGCGTAGATGAACCCGCCCATGACCCCGATCAGGCCTCCGGTCACCATCGACGGTCCCCGGATGTTAGGTTTGATACCTGCCAAAAAAAAAATCCAACAAATCCATCAAAAAATGAACAAAGGAACCAAAGAGAAGACGATCGGAGGGAGGTGTACCGGAGAGGTAGCCGACTGTGACGGAGACGCCGGTGATGGTGAGGAGGCGAAAGTAGTCGAGGGTGCTGAAATTGGCGACGGTCTTGGTGAAGGGAGGGTTCCGGTCGATCACCGGGTACTCCGGCTTCGCGGACGCAGTGATGTCCGTGTTCATCGTTCTCCGGCGACTTCCTCCGCCGTCTCCGCCGCCGCCGGGCGCCGTTGGTCTTAAAGCTGGGCCGGGGGGACGGAGTGGGCTTTTTCGGTGTTTTTGGGCTCATTGGGCTAAGTAGGCCCACTTGTAAAGGCCCATGTACATTGCAAGCTCATGATAAACATATTAGATTATTATAAGATGATTATTATGAAGAAGATTAGTCTTAGAATCTTCCAAAAATGGATAGAATCCATGGATAGATGATAAGAACAACATTGTCTAAACTGATGGATAGACTCTTGTATTGGATTGAGTTGATAATATGCGGTAAGCCGAAAGGAAATCCTTTATGTGTCAAATTTTCTCTCACTTTTTTCTACCTTAAATTTGATTAACCCAAAAGAAATTGTCATGCACGCGTCATCAGGACAGCCAATTAAAAGAGCCCATCAAAATTAAAGTGGGAAAATGTATGTTAGCGAGATACATAGCATTTTTTATGTGGGGAAATGAGTCGCTTCAAAGACGAACAAGGCTTGCCTTTTTGAGCCACTGAGTTCTTGAGTTCACGAGTTGCAACTCTTTTTAAAATTTGTAGCTTGTAGCTCGTTTCCCACGCCACTTAGAGTAAAAAGGAGAAGAGTAAAGCATGATAGCTATTTCGAAATGGTAATCGGTTAAAAATGGGTGGACAGTTAGGAACATCAAGATACGCAAAGGATAAGGCTTTACCACCAAAACCCCAACGGCCTAAACAATGATATGCCCGCTTTGCTCATGACACGCTTATCGATTAGACACTAGGGAAAATTTTTAAGGAAGATGTATTCATAAATTTTAAAAAAGATTAAAAAGTCAAAGTCTAATATCTCACAATTAATTAGATTTAGTTAAAAAGGACGAAATATTAATTCGGAGGAGGAAAAACTCTTGAGAAGACATATTCATTAATGAACAATAGGATAAAAGAAAAATATATAATACGACAGACAAAAGTTATAAGGCCGTTCATTAGTTAATTTGAAAACTGTAAGAGCCATTTCCCCCTAAATTTCTCAAAAAATATTATAAAATAAAAATTATTTTTAAAATTTGGTCAACGATGAAACTAAAAAACTTGGCAAACTAAAAGAAAACGTTGAAACTAAAAATCTACTCGGGAAGTTGATATAAACAAGAAAGAAAAACACAATCGGTGAT
>JAURVB010011901.1:0-13423 GCA_033002965.1 Piper betle | reverse complement strand
TGAACCATCTATGGATTCATCCTTTGTTGATCCTGCTATGACATATCAATGGTTTCCTACCTATAGTTCTCATTCCACTCCATCTAGTTCAACACCTCCACATTGTTTGATGAAATATCCTTATCCCATTCATATTCATGCATCTTCCTATGTTACTGTCCGACTTCATGCAAAGAATTTTCTCATGTGGGAGTCTCAGATAGCTAATCTCATTGAGTCTCAAGGTTGTATTGGATTTTTGGATGGAACAAATTCTTGTTCCATCCCAAACTATACTTCATCAGTCGAATGATACTACTCAGCTAGTGCCAAATCCAGATTATTTTGCTTGGAAGAGAACTGATATAGTGATCAAATGATGGATAATAGGTACTTTGAGTGAAGAAATTTTAGCTTGGGTTATTGGAATTGATTCCGCTGCTGACGTTTGGAGAAATCTAAATTTGTAAAGGCAACAATGGATAGGGAACTTGCTCTGAATCATCAAATACAAGTTCTTAAGCGTGAGCATTGTGATTCTTTGGATGACTATTTGAGTAAATACAAAACAATTTGTGATAAACTTGCTGCAATTGGAAAACCATTAACTGATGATTGAAAATCATTTTGGATGCTCAATGGACTAGGAGCAAACTACCAGATGTTTACAACTATGATTCTCAAGCCTCCATTATTTGATTACTCTGAAATTTTGTCTATGTTGCACAACTATGAGTCAAAAATTATCCTTCAAGCTGGAGTAGAAGTTGTTTCTCCAGTGGCCTTTGTTGCACATAAAACTCAAACATCAAAACTCTCATCACATGGTTTTTCCTCTGATAAAGGTGGATTCACTTCTGTACTTTCTACAATGCATACAACTTCTTCCAACAATGTGGCTTTCACTCCTAAGTAACCAGTTCGCAATGAGGAACAATTGAAAGAGGCACTCAAAGTTTTTAAATCAGTGTGTCAAATCTGTCTTAAACCTGGACATAATGCTCATAAGTGCTTCAAAAGGTTCAACAAAGAATTTAGAGTGCCAACTCTTCAATCTGATACTAAAAATGTTCACCAAGCCCTAAGTGCTCTTCAAATGAATACTGCTGATGTTTCTCAATGGCTCCCTGATTCAGGTGAGTCATCTCATATAACATACTCTCTTGATCTCTTTGATAGCTATACAACTTATTCTGGTTCTGAAAGTGTATTAATTGGAGATGGGAAGAAACTTTCTATTCAGCACATTGGTAATATAACTCTTACTGCTTCATCTGGATCCATTATATTGAAGAATGTTTTGCATGATCCTGAATTGAAGCAAAACCTATTATCAATCAGTCAATTCACCATTGATTTTAATTGTGATTTTCAATTCACTCCTACTGGATTTCTTGTCATTAATAGAGGGAGTGGACGAGTAATTCTTCAAGAATCTAAAGCTGACAGTCTTTACAAGATCACTCATTTGCAGCATTTTGGCTACTTCTCCAAAAGACTACAACAACAATCATCTTCTCTTTGGCATTCTCGACTGGGACACTGCTCTGCGGATGTACTTTTGCTTCTTAAACGTTCAAATTTGATAGATACTGAGCTTGTAGATGATTCTTTATCCTTTTGTTCAAGTTGTCAGTTAGCTAAATCCACTCGATTACCATTTCCAAACAATAAGAATTGTTGTGCTAATCCATTTGATAAAGTACATTGTGATCTATGGGGACAAGCACCTATTGTTCCTATTAACAACTTTAGGTATTATGTTATTTTTGTAGATGATTGTACCAGATTCACTTGGTTCTATCCATTATGCAATAAATCAGATTTCTACAATGTCTTTCTTGCCTTTGATGTGTATGTTCAAAGACAATTTTCAACAAAAATCAAATGTTTTTAGTTTGATGGAGGTGGTGAATTCATGTCAACGATGATGCAAAATTATTGTTCATCCAAGGGTATAACTCATCAAGTCTCTTGTCCATACACACCTCAACAAAATGGCAGAGCTGAAAGACAACACAGAACAATTGTAGAAATTGGACTATCCTTGCTATTCCATAGTGATGTTCCATCCCAATTCTGGACACACAGCTTCTCTACAGCAGTTTTCATCATGAATCGAAGACCTTCATTAGTTTTAAAAACATAACATTTCTCCTTATTTTGCCTTGTTTAAAAAAACATCCTGACTACTCCTCTTTTAAAGTCTTTGGCTGTTGCTATTATCCCTGTCTAAGGCCCTAAAATGGACACAAGTTTTTGCCAAGATCATTACCATGTGTTTTTCTTGGATACAAGTCTCACTACAAGGGATATCTATGCTATCATATCCCTTCCAAGAGGTTTTTTATATCTAGGGATATTATTTTTGATGAACATAAATTTCCTTGCAAGATGTTCTCTTGACAAAAAGATTTGTGTTCCTCCAAAACTGAATTAAAACATTTAATTGACATGGATTTGGTTCCTTTCACAACTAATAAACCAGACACGAGTGTTGTTAGCCATCTTAGTACTGATACAAAATCTTCTATGCATCAATCAAATATTAACTCTTTTGAACCAACAATCCTTGTTGCTGAGGCTTCCTCCTCCATTCCTTCTACCACTATCAAAAGTACCAATGTTGTGCTACCTACTGAACCTCATCACTTCATGATTACTAGGTCGAAGCTTGGTATTGTCAAACCAAATCCGAAGTATGCACTATTGGTAACTGCCAAACTTGATGATATAGTTACAGAACCATTTAGTGTCAAAGAAGCTCTTGAGCATCCAGGCTGGCTTCAAGCTATGCAAGAGGAAATTCAAGCTTTAAAAGACAATCAAACCTGCGACTTGGTACCTAGAACTTCTAATATGAAAGTTATAGGAACTAAATGGATTTTTCGTGTCAAATACAATGCTGATGAAACTGTAGAAAGGCTTAAAGCTCGCTTTGTTGCAAAACGTAATAATCAACAAGTAGACTTCTCTGAAACATTTTCTCCTGTTGTAAAACCAGCAACTGTGCGTATTGTTCTTTCTCTTGCTGCTGTAAAGAGATGGAACATTCTTCAATTTGATGTTAAAAATGCCTTCTTGCATGGAGAGTTAAAGGAGACTTTCAATGTTTCTCAGCCACTAGGCTTCAAAAATTCAGCCTTTCCCACAACTGTATGTAAGCTTAAGAAAGCCTTATATAGGTCGAAATAAGCTCCACGTGCTTGGTTTGATAAGTTTAGCTCCTCCTTATTCTCAAAAGGCTTTCATTCTAGCACTGCTGATTCTCCTTGTTTCTTCTTAGAAAGGATCATGATATAATTGCCTTACTTCTATATGTTGATGACATGCTAATCACAGGAAACTCTTCTGTTCTACTTGATGGATTTTGCAGAGACTTGAATAATGAATTCGCCATGAAGAATCTTGGTCAGGTACATTTCTTTCTAGGTATACAGGTTCAAACTCATTCTCATGGACTATTTTTATCTCAACAAAGATATGCTACCAACATACTGAAAAAGGCTAGATTACTTGATGCAAAACCTTTATCAACTCCAATTGCATATAAACTAAAACCACCAGATCATTCTCCTCCATTTCATGACCCTACTCTGTATCAGCAACTTGTTGGCTCCCTCTAATATCTCACATTTACAAGACCTGATATCTCCTTTGCTGTAAATTGTGCTTGTCAACATATAGAACATCCAACAGATTTTTATTTTTCACAAGTTAAGAGAATTCTCAGATATGTCAAAGGCACACTCGATTATGGACATTTCTTATCTTCTCAAACTAATTTATCTCTTACAGCCTATTCAGATTCTGACTGGGCAGGATGTTGTGAAACACGCAGATGTACAACTGGTTTTTGCACTTTTCTTGGATCAAATTGTGTTTCTTGGTCTGCAAAGAAACAACCAACTGTCTCTAGAAGTAGTATGGAAGCTAGATATTGTGCCATGGCTATAACTGCTGCTGAAATCACTTGGCTTTCCTTTCTCCTAAAGGATCTTCACATTCATCAAGCGTCTTCGCCAATCTTATATTGTGATAATCTCAGTGCTTTGCAATTAACTGTAAATCCAATATTTCATGCTCGCTCCAAGCATATTGAGGTTGATTATCACTATGTTAGAGAGCAGGTGACTTTGTACAAATTACAAACTAAACATGTTCCCTCATCAGATCAATTAGCTGATATGTTTACAAAAGCATTACTGCTATGCCCTTTCTCTGAGAATGTGTTCAAGCTTGGCATTTTTCCTTTGTCTCGCTTGAGGGGGATCTCAATGTAAAGGATACAATTGAATGAAGAAGTCTAAATTAGGCATGTTCTCAATGTAAAGCATATAATTCAATGTAGAAGTTTTGAATTAGGAATGTCTATGAACCGACATATAGATGTCATGCTCATCAAGTCACTGAAATGGAATGATATAAATACTGATTGTAATCTCATTCGTGAATCAGTGAAAGTTCAATTTGTTCTCATCCATGTCGGCCTTGTTGGACTCGACGATGATGACGCTCTCACCCTTGGCGAGCTTGTCGCCCTTCGACTTGATCTAAGACACAATCTTTACCTCCTTCATGGTGGAGCTGAGCGCCAGCATGAATAGCTCCCGGATTTTGGCCTGGATGGCAAGCTGCAGGCGGGGAAGGTGGGGCGGGGCGGCGGGGGTGGCAAGTAAAGAGGGCCGGTGAGGAGGTGGGGAGGTGATGGAGAGCTTGGGCAGGAGGGAGCAGGCCATTTTCTAGTCGCCGGACGTGGGAAAGGCATGGGCTTCCGTCGCCGGAGAAAGAGGGGAGGACGGCCCGGAGTTGAGGCAAAGATGGGCAGAGTTGTCTAGAGGTCGGGGACAATGGATATTTATTGGGTATGCCAGTACTTTGTGCGCAGCTCAAAATTATGATTATAATTAGAGTAAAGGTTAGTTACAACCCTCCTCCCTCTCCACTTGATTGGGTAGAAAGTACGAGTTATACCCTTTTAAAAAATAATGACTTACAATTTTTTTAAAAAATATCACTATTCTAACGTCCCTAACAAGTAGTACAAGTAGTTAAATATTTGATGTCATGATTACAATTAAATTATATTTTATTTTTATGATACGACAAATTCGAACACATCATAAAAAAAATATTTTAACATTATTTTTTAAAATTATTATTTTATTAATTAAATATAAATATATAAACTCCAACGTCAATATTAATAAGTGGTTAAATATTGACAATTTGACAAAAATAATTTAATGATATAGTAAACTCAAACACGTTATTAAAAAAACTTTAATATCATTTTATTAAAATAAAAATTAATTACACCCTTGATATGACTTAACTTGACATTAAAATATGCTTTTTATGATATGTTATGTTATCAATTATTTTTGTCAAATCATTAATATTTAACAATGTACTAAAATTAATATTAAAGTTTATATATTTATATTTAATTAATAAAATAATATTAAAATATTATATTTTTTTGATGATGTATCCGAATTTATCATATCATTGAGTTAAAATATATTCTAACTTCGACCATGCCATTTTCTAAAAGTAATCATTTTATATTAGCCACTTATTAAGAGTGTTAGAATTGATGGGGTACAAGTGATCAATTTTTTTAAAAGAAGGAGTGTAACTAAATATTTTTTAAAAAGTAAGGGGTTTTTTTTGAAAAATAATGAGTGTAAGTAATTATTTTTAAAAGGAGGAAGTGTAAATGATTATTTTTAAAATATAGGGCATGTAAGTGATACTTTATTCTAAAAAGAGGGTGTAAGTGATTTTTACTCTTATAATTAATATTTTTGTTTCAGATGAATAACAAGAGAAGGTCAATTATCGGCAACATTATGAATTTATAAAAATAATGGTAATTAATGATTATATTATGATTATTTTGATTATTCTTTAAAATATTACTATTTGTTTAATGAATAAAATATTTTTAGTCTGTGGTAATAAGAGGTGCCTATTTGTTGGGTTTAGTAGTATTGCCTAAACCAAACACACAATTTAACCCAAATTTATAAACTAAACTCAATTATTTACTATTTAACTTTCTACTTTTAAATATCAAATTCAACCATTTACCATTAAGACAAAATAGAATCTGACCATTTAGCAAACACGTATCATTTAAGTATTCAAAGTATATAATAATAATACATGTTCTAAAAAGTGAAGTTAAAGTAAAGAAATATTTTAAAAATATAAATAATATTTAATAATTTTATCAATAAATATTAGTTTTATACGTTAATGAAATGTTCATCTTCATAAATAAAATTATAATTTAATAATCAAACATGAATCTAGGTACCCATTACTCTATTTCTAAAATTGATCGTTCACAATCGGGAACATGTTTCCCTCAAATCAAATCATATTATTAATTATGTAAAACACTATCATTAAGGTTTGGTTAGGTCAAATTTTGCATGATACAATAGGCTTCAAGTGACAATACCATTTGCTTACTAATAAGATTTATAATAATTTATGTATCTTTTCTATTATAAAATTTCTAATGAATAAATTTCGACTTCATTTGGCTGATAAAAATACTAATTGAACAAAAATAATTTAAAATTTATAGCTTTTAGGTTACTCAAAAAATTTCAATTAATTTTTTTAAAGCAAGCAGAAAAGTAATTGAAATTTATGAATTTTAAATATAATTGATAAATCTTTTTAGGATAATTTAAATTGTAATTTTGAATCAAAACGAGTTAAAGAATTTCTATCCACAATATTGTTCAAGAAAATAAAAAAAAACAATGGGTTTTGTAGACCTTCCACAAAAATTCCAGTTTTTTAAATTTGTACATTACGTTTGATGTTATTTTTTACATGTTATATTCACATACGACGAAATATTAGCTACGAAATAAACTGTAATTGTGTGGTAATGACATATTAATTGTTTCATTTACAAAGTCGTTAAGTCAGATATTCTAGTACGGCGTACAAAAAGTGGGCGTGCATACATTAAATTCACGAGCTGGTTGGTTACTTCTCTGTAAGCATCGACAATGTGGGCCCAGCTTTGTCTCATTGGTACCAGGGCCCTTCTTACTGTCGTGGGCCGTACTGGGCCTTTTAGATAAATAATGGGCCAAGATTTTATTTCGGGAATATAGAGGCCCAAGTTGCATCCTCCATCTAGGTTTTCTTTCTGACATCTAAACATAAATAAATGCACATTTACAACCCACAATTTTGGTATGGTGCGCTGCATAGTTTTGCGGTGGCACCATGCGCTGCATTGAGGAGAGCCGCTGGATCAAAATCCAGCGGCTCTCATTTATTCCACCCACCATCCTCGTGATGGACCCGTTTACCCGCCCGACGGACCCGCCATCCCGCCCGCGACCGCCACGCCTCTCCCGCCCACGACCGCCCCGCCCACCGCGCCATCGCCCGCCACTGTGGCGCGGCCCCCCCCCTCCGGCTTCGCTCCAGCCGGGGCCCCCGTCCACCGCCCTCCTCCCCCAGCCCAGCCGTCGCCCGCTGCCGCGGCTGCAACACCAACCCCCCCTCCACCACCGCCGATTCCCGCCCCCGCACTCCGCCATCGCCCGATTCGGCGGCCCTCGCCCCAGCGGGCGACCCCTGCCACCCCTCCGCCGGTAATGACCAGCGGCAAATAATTATGATATTTGAAAAAAAATTAATTATGTCTATTTTCCATGCCTAATAATTTTGAGTTGGTTAAGCGGTCAAATTTCATAAGAGTTTGGATCTTTGAGTAGACAGTTGACTATTACATGCGAGTACTTGCCCGGAAGGCCTCAATTTGTTGTCATGTGAAACAACAAGTAATATCATTTTGTAAGAAAAAAATGCAAAAAAGACCAAAATGAACATAGTTGATGAATTTAGTTTCAAATCATGCAAAAAATTTTTTTAATAAATTCTACAAAGGTTAATAATATTTTTTTAAGGATGTTTATTGATATACCAGAAAGATTTGACATAATTATTTTCATAAAAAATAATAAAATCATCTGTAACTTCAATAACTACCTCTAAATCTCTACAATTTAAAAACAATTCTCTAAGAATCATCATTGGTCAACAACACTAAGGTTAAATGGCTGATTTATTAAGTGGCTGATGACAACGAAGCAACTAATGATGGGTTGTTCCTCTTATCAATAAGCAGAATAAGTAATTAATTAATGTTTGTGGAGAAAAAAATAATAATTAATGCTTGGACCAAAAATAAAATGATGCCACATATCTTTGCACTGACTTTTCTTATACATTGCCAGCTGTTTGGTAAGAAAGAAACAATTAAATTAAATCATCGTTGACAAGGAAATACATTGAGTTTTTACCGGAAAAAGATAGTAAGTTTTTGATATTAACAAGCATAATTATAAAAAATGGTGGGAAAAATTATAAATTATCTTAAATTCCCTTGGCTTGATTTAAATTTTAAAAAATTAATAAATTTTATCCTTGCCCCGGGCGGCCAAGATCTTCAATCTAACATATAAAGATACATATATGTTAAAATTTTAAGGGGTTTGAGACAAATGCGAAGGATTTACAGGAGCAAGTGCCACATAAATTTACAATAATATTTGTGTGATTAGTTTAAATTGTTTTAATTAAAAAAATTAATTTAATTATTAGAATTAAAATTTTAAATACCTATAATTTAAAAAATATAAACCAATCAGATAACTACATAATTGCTACACCAAATTCCGGGCCTCGGACAAGATAAAGGCATGCTTCCTATCAGCGAGAGCAAGAAATAAGCCACAGCAATTACCAGGAAACCAACTCTCCTGTGGTTACTCTTCAAACCATGGATGGGGTCAATGGGTGGAGGTGACCGTTGACCCCATCCTTCCAAAACAACACGGCGTCTAACGCATCCCTTCGTTTATGTATAATCCAATCCATTCCCCACCAATCTCTACAACCATTATCTTCTTCCCTCCTTCCCCATCTCAGCTGCTCTTGCATTGACTTGCCAATATGTATCCTCCTGTAACAGGCGACGATGCTCAGAAGTTTGGGACAGGTGCTGCCCCTACTGATGAACCAATGGCCACTGCCACCGGCTTTCCGGTGGGCACCATGAACCAATCTCACCCACCACAGCCTCTTCCCATCCAACCTAAAGGGACGGTGCGTTGGTCCACCGGCCTATGTGACTGCGGCGACGATGTTTGCAACTGTAAGTGTATCATAGTTTAGTGGTGCCATATTGTTTAGACTAAGAATTTGGCAACATGGTTTTTTATGGGTTGGATCTGATTTATTGCAGGTTGCATCACCTGTTGGTGCCCATGTATTACTTTTGGCCAGATTTCGGAGATCGTCGACAAGGGGTCCTCTTGTAAGTCCATATATGAAATATATATATGAAAACTTACTTCTCTCTACCAACTGTTGTTGATCTATATATAGTATTGGTCATTTACTCGAATTTGTGAGGGGTTTGTAGCTTGTGGCGTCAATGGGGCGCTGTATGCACTCATGTTGATGCTTGTGGGCTGTGCTTGCTGCTACTCTTGCTTCTACCGCTCCAAGATGAGAAGTCAATACTCTCTGAGAGAAAGCCCCTGCGCCGACTGTTGTGTTCACTTTTGGTGCGAGAGCTGCGCGTTGTGTCAAGAGTACAGAGAGCTCAAGTCTCGCGGCTTCGACATGTCCATCGGTACTTGCTTCTCTTTCATCACTTCGATCTAAACACTTGTCTGCTTTTTGATCCGAAAGAGTATATATGTGTATGTTGTGATTGGTTTTTGCAGGGTGGCATGGCAACTTGAGAAGAACACCCCCGGTGTCCAAATGGTGCCTCCGGCGCCACAATCCGGAATGGCCATGAACCGTTGAGAGTCAGATCTAAGAAAAACGTGCAAGTTTGATTGGGTTCCTTGTGTAATTTAGCGAGGGGAAGCTATGTAATAAAGTAACAAAAATAATGGTTTTATAACAACTGTCGGCCACTGTATGCACCACATGTAAATTATCTTGTTCCTTGTCTTAATGTTTGTTCATATTTGTTTGCATTGGGATTTGCATAAGCCAATCTCTTCCCTTATCCGATGGAGTAATCTAATAATTTGATGCCTGGTGTACGGCTAGATGTGCAGCAGTTGGACGGACTCAAAACAAGTCCTTGTCCGTGTCTATTCAAAATTTTGTTGGACAAAACTTGTCAGTGTAATTGTGTTATCTATCTGACTTGGACAGGTCCACAGATAGACCATTGGGAAAATAAAAAACCTTAGTCACCTTTTACTTTTCACCGAACTAAGGCGATGATTGCAATTCTCCTTCTCTCGGAACGATCCTCTTAGCCAGCACCCAGTGGCAACCTCCTCGTTGCCGACGGCTGTATTCTAAATTTGCAGGAATAAATCTGTATTCTAAATTTACTATTGAAGAGGTAAAAACTGTTGGCCACTACATGCACCACATGTAAATTATCTTGTTCCTTGTCTTAATGTTTGTTCATATTTGTTTGCATTGGGATTTGCACAAGCCAATCTCTTGCCCTTATCCGATGGAGTAATCTAATAATTTGATGCCGGTGTACGGCTAGATGTGCAGCAGTTGGACGGACTCCAAATAAGTCCTTGTCCGTGTCTATTCAAAATTTCGTTGGACAAAACTTGTCAATGTAATTGTATCGTCTATCTGACTCGGACAGGTCCACAGATAGACCACCAGGAAAATAAAAAACCTTAGTCGCCTTTTCACTTTTCACCGAACTAAGGCGATGACTGCAATTCTCCTTCTCCGGAATGATCCTCTTGGCCAGCACCCAGTGGCAACCTCCTCGTTGCCGATGGCTGTATTCTAAATTTGCAGGAATAAATCTGTATTCTAAATTTACTATTGAAGAGGTAAAAACTGTTGGCCACTACATGCACCACATGTAAATTATCTTGTTCCTTGTCTTAATGTTTGTTCATATTTGTTTGCATTGGGATTTGCATAAGCCAATCTCTTCCCCTCATCCGATGGAGTAATCTAATAATTTGATGCCGGTGTACAGCTAGATGTGCAGCAATTGGACGGACTCCAAACAAGTCCTAGTCCGTGTCTATTCAAAATTTCGTTGGATAAAACTTGTCAGTGTAATTGTGTCGTCTATCTGACTTGGACAGACCCACAGATAGACCACTTAGGAAAATATAAAACCTTAGTTGCCTTTTCACTTTTCACTGAACTAAGGCGTCGACTGCAATTCTCCTTCTCTGGAACGATTTCTCTTGGCCAGCACCCAGTGGCAACCTCCTTGTTGCCAATGGCTGTATTCTAAATTTGTAGGAATAAATCTGTATTCTAAATTTACCATTGAAGAGGTAAAACTGTTGGCCACTGTATGCACCACATGTAAATTATCTTGTTGCTTGTCTTAATGTTTGTTCATATTTGTTTGCATTGGGATTTGCATAAGCCAATCTCTTCCCCTTATCCGATGGAGTGATCTAATAATTTGATGCTGGTGTACGGCTAGATGTGCAGTAGTTGGACGGACTCCAAACAAGTCCTTGTCCATGTCTATTCAAAATTTCGTTGGACAAAACTTGTCATTGTAATTGTGTTGTCTATCTGACTCGGATAGGTCCGCAGATAGACCATCGGGAAAATAAAAAACCTTAATCATCTTTTTACTTTTCACCGAACTAAGGTGACGACTGCAATTCTCCTTCTCTGGAAGGATCCTCTTAGCCAGTACTGTTCGAATAATTTCAATATCATGCAAGTATATATGGTCGAAATAAGTAGTATAATAATAAATTCAATTATCGTCCCACAGGGAGATGAATTTCCTATAATTAATTATTGAAAATAAAATGAAGAACAAAACGAAAATAATTGACTTAACTAAATTTAAATAATAAC
Source organism: Piper betle (assembly GCA_033002965.1). Lineage (NCBI taxonomy): Eukaryota > Viridiplantae > Streptophyta > Magnoliopsida > Piperales > Piperaceae > Piper > Piper betle. Next base: position 1,561 of record JAURVB010011901.1, on the reverse strand, counting down.
TTTTAATAAAAAGAAAAGTTAAAATAATAAACTCGTTCTAGAGTCGAACTTTCCTTAACATCAATTTAATATTCATCAAATTTTCCTCTTATCTTTTATTCCATCGGATTGTCGATCTAGGATACTTATATTACATAGGTAGCTCCCGCTCCTTCCATGCTTCTATTATTTTGCCTCAATTTCTACCAACAACGACAAACAAGTCAAAAGACTCGTCGTATAATGAATTATTAATTAGTAATCTAATTAATTTTTCTCGAAATCTCATTAAACCTCATGATTAAAGAAATAGGTGATCAATCTACTTTTAGCATTTAAAACATATAATTCAAACAATCCGATTGAATAAAAGAGTAAGAGCTTGAAATAAATTCAATTAAATCATGTTACGTTCCACTCTTCTCTTAGAATGAAATAAAAGACTATTTCATAATAAAAATAGAAAACAATATAAAGAAAAAACTAATTTTTATTATGAAAGAGAAAGAAATTACAAAAACTAAAACCACTTCTTTAAGTACACTCCTAAGCTAAGAGATAAGATATGATCAACAATAAATGACAACCCCTTTATATAGAAGTGAAGATATAAGAATTCTAAGAGGGCACTCACAAATTAACGTAGTCTAATTAATTATGATGTCACTTCAAGTTTCTAATTCCTCGACTCCATTGAACACTATAACTTATAGTCGTTGGGTAGGGCCAAGTGTCATGACCATTTAATTCTAAAACTTAATTTATTCATCTTTTTCTACATAATATATTAATAAAATATCACTTAATTAATAATGTTTATATTCAGGAAGTACAAAATCATATTATAAATATAGGTAAATATTATATATTTTAAACACTTAACTAAGTACCCAATGGCAACCTCCTCGTTGCCGACGGCTGTATCCTAAATTTACAGGAATAAATTTGTTTTTAAATTTACTATTGAAGAGGTAAAAACTATTGGCCACTACATGCACCACATGTAAATTATCTTGTTCCTTGTCTTAATGTTTATTCATATTTGTTTGCATTGGGATTTGCACAAGCCAATCTCTTGCCCTTGTCCGATGGAGTAATCTAATAATTTGATGCCGGTGTACGGCTAGATGTGCAGCAGTTGGACGGACTCCAAATAAGTCCTTGTCCGTGTCTATTCAAAATTTCGTTGGACAAAACCTGTCAGTGTAATTGTATCGTCTATCTGACTCGGACAGGTCCACAGATAGACCACCGGGAAAATAAAAAACCTTAGTTGCCTTTTCACTTTTCACCAAACTAAGGCGACGACTGCAATTCTCCTTCTCCGGAATGATCCTCTTGGCCAGCACCCAGTGGCAACCTCCTCGTCACTCACGGCTGTATTCTAAATTTGCAGGAATAAATCTGTATTCTAAATTTACTATTGAAGAGGTAAAAAGAACATATTCATATGACAACTTGAACATAGCGTTTATTTTCCAAGGTTACGCGAACACAGCATTCCTTCGTTCTTCAATATCAATTTCAATTACATTTTGCTTTGTCTTAGTGGGAAAAAGTGTCTGTCATCATTTCCAACCCA
>JAURVB010011900.1:0-21299 GCA_033002965.1 Piper betle | reverse complement strand
AACAATCATAATCAATTTTAAAGAAATCAATCGGAGGTAATTATACCTCACGTCGTCGGCAATCGGCGACGGTTAGGGTTCCGTCGCGCGTCTCGGAGCTCAAATTCGGCGCTCATCGGCGTCCGAAGCTCGATCGGGCTCCACTGGGTGAGCCCCGCGGAAGATCCGGTGAATTCCGGCGAATTCCAGAAATTCCGATTTTCCGGCGGTTTTCCGGCAGCTGATGGCGGTTTTCCGGCGACTTCCGGTGGTTTTCCGGCGACAATCGCCATCGGCGTCTACTAGCTGGATAGGGGTCATATAGGGTACCATTGGAACCGGCTCGGCGAGCCCGACTCATCTATGAGGTCAACGCGGTCGGCCGAGGCGGTGGCTCGCCGGAAAAAGGCTAAAACAGAGCCGGCGGCGATGGGTGGCTCGATCCGGCCGCCCTGGGCGGCGCTGGCCTCCGTGCCGGTCGGGGAGGGTCGCTGGAGGGCTGAGGGTGCTGAGCCGACCTCCTGATCATGGCGGCGACGATCGCCGGCGGCGCAATCGCCGACGAAAACGGAACGCGGCGCGGCAATTGGCGAGGCGTTCCGGCGTCGCGGCGGCCACATGGTGGCCGGGGCTGGTCGGGGCGGCACGGCGACGCCGTCGTCGGGCTAGGCGGCGACCATCGACTGCCGGGCGGCGGCGGCAGCGGCGGCGGCGACGCGCAGTGGCGGCGCGTCGAGGTAAGGGTTTCGGGAAGAAAAGCAATGGTCGGGGGTGTGTGTGGTGGCAAACTCGTAAATATTATTTGACTCGTCTCCGACTCGAGTCAAAATAATATTTAAGTCATAAAAAAATTCCAAAAAATTTGGGAAAAATCCTATAAAATCAAACAACACAAAAAAATCATAATGATATGCTCTAGAACTATCAACCCACCCAAAATGCCCGTAACGCGTCCTAACGCGGTAAACGGCCTAAAACTAATTCTACGATCCACTATATATAAAAATAAAAAAATCACTGGCATACTCTCATATATTCTGATAACTCATTCTGTTCTGCTGTGTTCATGACGTTATCATCATATACTTGGGTACGCATGACCCTCATAGCTCATACACGTGACCGGCGTCGGCTCGGTACGCGTGTCCTGAAACTGACTCAACTCGAAAAATAATGGTCGACCCGACCGGTTCTGAATATAAAACCCTAACTCGAATCGTGGGTTTTACATGGCGGCTTGAAAGCTCTTCACAACTCCAGTGGAGGGCTTCTCGTGGCTTTTTCCAGTGGCGGCAGTTGCCTGGCGGTGGCTCTCGACTAGGTTGTGTTGGGGGCACTCCAAACTTTGATTTGGTGGGTTATGGAGCCACTGGAGATAGATCTCTGGCGAGGGGCTCTTCCCTTTCATTCTTCTTTTGATCTTTTTTCCATCTTTTTTCCATCTTTTTCTTCAATGGACGAGCCCCTTTTTTCTGGCAATTAAGCAAATTTTGAGAGTTTTTCTGTTCTATGATTACATGAGATGAATCATAGGCCACCTAACTTTGTCAAAAATCTTCTCCTTTTTCTCTGAGGCACAGTCCTCCATGTGATTGGATAAGTATAAATTTCAGAAATTATCCTTGTGATTGGATAAGCATAAATATGTGTAAACACATTTCTCTAATTGGTGGAAATTAATACAATTTAAAAAGTTTAATTAATTATTACGATTATTTTTCAAAATTCCAGTAATTGTGGTGGTTTGAGACAATAAGAGGCTGCTAGATTGGATTTGATTTAGTACTAGGCATTTGCTACAAAAATCCTCTTCAAATGGGTTATCAAATTTGACTTGATATTCTTCTTTAATATAACTTTTAAATTAAATAAATAGTGTAATCTATAAAAATAGGATATAATAATAATTATAAGATATTTAAAATTAATAACTATGTTATTTGTTTTATTTCAAAATATTAATTTAGTTAAATTAAAATAAAATTAAAATGTTTTAATAAAGATAGATTTTTATATAATTAGGAAAAAGATATATCCTAGGGAAAAATAGTATCAAGTTATGCAAATATTCTTATATTACCAACTTAAAGTAAGTTGATAAAAAGTCCTTCCGTTATAAAAATTGATATAATATAAAGTCCTTATTTTATAAAGATGGTGATGATGAGGATAATTTTATCCGACCAAAAAATGTCTTAGCCACATAAATGATTAGATTTACTTGAAAATATTCTTATAACAATTTATGTTTTTGCAATGCATAAGTTGTTATAAGAATTATCTACTTAAGTTGATAATTAGCAACTCCGCACGAATCATAGACAGAAAAAAATTCACCATGCAAAATAATACAAAATACTTGTATGTTAGTTATATGGACCCGATGTAAGTCCAAAATGATGGGTATAGTTAAATCATCGATATTAGATTTTTATAAACAATTATATATATATATATAGAAAAAATCTATGGTGTGCTGCCCTTTTTGGTAGCGCACCATGCGGCGCCAAATCTGGGCCGCTGGATTAAAATCCAACGGCCCAGATTCTATAGGCCGCCCCAGACCCGCCTGAGACCCGCCAACCTGCACACCCGCCCGACCGTCTGTTTGCCCGCCCACCCACCTGTCCACCCGCTCAACCACCCTCGACCAGCCCCCCCACCGGTGGCCCCTCTGCCGCTGGCCGCTCCCCGCTGCGGTGCCCCACACCATCGCCCCCCTCTGCCGCCGCAGCCTGCATGGCGCCCCCCCCCTGTTCCTCCATCGCCCCATCCGCGCTGGCGGGGGCGGCGGCTGGGGGGGGGGGGGTTGGAAGGGCGCGGCCAGGGGAGATGGGGAACCGGGTGGGGGGGCGCGTGCGAGCACTGGCGGGGAGGGTGTTGCGGGTCTGGAGGGGGCGATGGGATGGGCGTCACAGCAGGGAGCGGACGGCGGCGGAGGGGTGGTCGAGGGTGGTTGACTGGCGGACGGGCGGGCGGGCGGACGGACGATAGGGCGGGTGTGCAAGCTGGCGATGGGATGGGGAGGGTGGCGGGCAGTGGCAGGCGGGGGCGAGGGGAACGGGGGGATGCGGCGACGCGGGGGCCAGGGGAGGGCGCCGGCCGGGCGGGGGGTGGCGGGGTCGTCGCGGCGAGCGAGGGGCCGCAGGCAGGGCGGGATGGGCAGACGGTCCGGCGAGCCGCCGCGGACAGCAGTCAGGTGGGTCTGGGGCGGGTCATGACGGGTCTGTGACCAGATTTGGGGTAGTAAATCTAGGCCGCTGGATTTCAATCCAGCAGCCCAGATTTGGCAGTGCATGAGCGCTGCCAAAGAGAGCAGCGCATCATAGCACTGCCATGTATATATATATATAACTAGTAAAAAACCGGCCATCAGCAACTCAAAATATAGTCGTTGAAGACCTTAAATCAGGTCGCTCATAAAATTAGCGATTGGAATTACGACCGCCACATATGATCATAGTAGAGATGGTTGCTGATAAAATTTTTGACCAGAATCAAATCCGATCACAAAATGAGCAACTGGAAGAGCCTATTTTAGTTCAGTTTCTAAATTAGAGACCATAATAGTAGTCTCAACCCAGTTACAAATATTATGTAACTGGGTTTCTGGTTGCAAATATGGTTTCAAATTCAGTTATTGGTTGGTCCCTTTCAATTGCTAAATGTTTACAATCAGGGACCGGTCACAAATGCAGTCACAAAACGGTTGGTATATCGATCACAACCCGGTCACAAAATAACCCAAAAATATTTGTTAATTTTTGTTTTAAATTATATGTTTAATAACAAAAGATTATAACTAAATAAATTTGATGACAAAATCTATATAAAAATATATAATAAAATTAAATCTAAAATTCAAAAAAATATATAATGTTATACATGAAATATAAATTGAATATATAATAAAAAGAAAACCCTATATCTAGACCAAGGGAAGGGCTGTCAGGATCACGAGTTGATATATCAAGGTCATAGTCAAAAGGGCCACAACGCTGTCAGTATTTCCATAGCATCAGTAATGGACTGGACAAGATGGTCATCTAGGCTCTAAGTCTCATCACTTAGTCGCTGGTCTCTCTTGTCAAGCAGTTGGGTAACTTGTTGGTCATGAGCCTCAACATCTGCCCTAATCCTCTTGATCTCTATCTATCTGTCGTACTTACGAGTCTCTAAATCGTTCAAGCCAGTAGAGGAAAGACTCATCAGGTTGAGAAGTCTGGCTCATGATAAGAAGTGGATCCATGTGACTCAGGAGGAAGGTGGCGCACTGTTGTCAATGTAGATCCCAATCCATATTTCACGTTTCATATTTCATAATTTCATGATTCATATTTCACACAAAAATCACACATTCATATAATAATTTTACAGTCATCCAGTAGGAAATGATTGGTCTTCACATTGGTCATTCTCTTGTAAACCAAAAACAACATAGAAACTCCTCAAACCCCTATTTCTTAGTTACTCAAACTAGTGTAAACAGCTAAATATTTGGCCAAATAGTACAAAATATATAGAATTACACATTCAAAAAATTGTATTTCATAAATCAATTTAACATTCATCAAGCAGGAAATACAAAATCTTCACATGGATCCTTTTCCTACAAAAGCGAAACAACAACGAAGTTCCTCCTTGCCAACAACATTTTTATTCCTTTATCATTAATTCACTCCTGACATGTATGAATTATCCATCAACTCTTGGATTGCAAATTGATGATGTTGTATATCATGTCTAGTTTTGGTATTAGGAACTATAATTATATTTACATGCATACATTTTAAAGATGCATCATACAGTTAGCATGGGCATTAGCAGTTAGTTATGATGTGTAGGTATGAAGTAGGAGCTCGCCACCAATGCATGTGGCCTTGCTTGGAGCTTCTATCAAGTTTGTTTAAGACTCGTATTTAATTTATCGCTTATTCTGTCGAGATTTGATTTATTGTTTGCATGACAGATTAAGTAATATGTTATTAGATCCCACTTAACTCAGGTTATTTAATCAAATCATTTTCTGGATTAATAACCCTCGAGGATGAGATCTCTAAGTTTATTTTTGAATACAAAATCCACCTCAAGCTACCTTCGAGCCTATTATATAAATCTCTTCCCAACCCTATGTGTAAATTTATCCGAGTTTTTAGTGAGACAATAGATGATGAAACTGACTTGCATATACCATGAGTGGGTGCACGTGTCAATCATAGTGGGCTTTGGATTAGTAAGAGGGTTATTCTATTCCCGATAAATCTTGACAACTCTGCATTTGAGTTTCCTCACACCCGAAAAAATATGGAGGTTTATAGGTACTGTTTAGTACAACGTACGTCCAGATATGTGGTTCAAATGGTACTGAGACGAATGTCTAAGAATACTTAATCTTCATACTCAGGGCCAGGAGATATATGAAGGAAAAGAGAGGGCTTAAGATATACTGGTAGTCCCAAGGGGCAGAAAATAAACATCACAAAATGTCAAAAAGGCATCAGCAGACTAGTCAATTCAAGTTATTGTTGGGTCTATGGCCTAGTAACTCTTCAGTAGATGCCCTTATGAGAGTTCAGTAGAAGATATACATGTTTTTCTTCAAAATGAAACTTAGCTCTCATTTGTCAGTTTAATATAGTTATTTTTTAAATCATTAACACTTGTTACTGAGTTATTATAAATGTAAGTAAAGAGTATGAGTCTGATATGTCAGCTTAGACGGAGGAGTGGTGACCACTATGTGCACACACAAACTTGATGCAAAATATGTTTGATCTGATATATGATTTTGGTTATAATGTATTATGATGTGATATATTTTATTGTATAGAAATGACTTAAAACTACTGATAAAGTTGTGACAATGTGATAGAGGAAATTAATAAAATAGGTTAAGACCCACTTATGAATGTAATTCTGTGATGATATAATAGATGTGATAGATAAAACAAATAGATGAATTAAGAGCTAATATAAGTGTTGGATGTTGTTATGATGAAAACTATTAAGTGTTATGAAACAAAAAAATTGTGTTTTGAATGATGTTTATATATATATATATATATATAATGTTATTTTGACAAATTGGCCCTTTATTGCTCTTATAGGGGAAATTCTATCATTTAATTTTTGAAATTTTATTGATTTTATTGTGGTTGTTTTTTAATGTGAATTGTTTGACAAATCATTCACGTAATATCTTGTTGGGGTTCTTTATATCTCATGCATGCATTATGAATTTATATTTTATTTTAATACGCCGAGAGTAGATCATTTAGGGTTATGTTCGGGTTAATCAACTTACTTGGGTAACCCATAATATTCTAGTTCGGTTCAAGAGTGACCCTGATTTGGGGAGTTACAACGGGGCTCCTCTACATCATAACCCAATAAAGGTGTAGAGGCATGCTCATCCAATGGTGATGCAATCAACTCGTCCTCGATACCCCCACCACGGGATCCAAATCCACATGACCTGCTCCCACGCCGAATTAGGAAACGATGACGATCCATATCTATTTTCAATCATCCCAAAGTAATCATTAATTTTAATTACTAATTTCAAACATGAATTTAAACAAATAAAATAGAATTATGCTAATTATACTATCATAATCATTACTTTAAAATAAACCCTAATTTTTAAACAATAAATAATATAAATTAAATCTAAAATAAATATAAAATAAACCTAAACAAACCCTAATTTTTTCATACTCAAGATTTGCAAAAGTAGTCATAAAATTTTTCTACCAGTTTGTAACTACCAAATCGGTCGCAAATTTATTTTCAAATTATTTGGATTCAAAATTAAACTTAGCAACTGATATACGACCATAAATAGCGGTCACAAAGTTCATGAACATCTTTACGACCGCAAATCATTGATACAAAGATCTGGTCGCTAAACAGTCACTAAAATATTAAAATATTCTATGATCGGATTTGCGGTCATAATGTAGTCATAAAAAGTTCTCATTTTAATGCGGACGCAACATGGTCGCTAATTTGCAACTGCATAATCCAGTCGCAAAGTCCTAGTCGCTAATTAGCGATATTTTACTAGTGTGTGTATATATGTATATGTAAGTACGTGTGTGTGTGTGAGTGTGTGTATATATATATATATATATATATATATATATATATATATTTATATGGCTTGGTGGCATGAGCTCGGGGCAAGAAAAAGTTACTTTTTCGAGATCAATTTGGGTCGTCGGATTATAAAGACAATCTATAAGATTAACCACTGCTGACGAATGGTCAGGTCTAATCGCTTGCAACCTAATCTAGCCTACAGCTACATCTGCTTAGGGCAGTTATGTTTGGTCGACCTTGGCCAAATTCTGTTATCAATATGGAGGGAAAGGAAGGGATTTGGGGGAGATTTTGTTTAAAGATATAGCTAATGTGGGCCGTCTTTCTTGTCATATGACTCGCATTGATCAAGTATATAGAGCGTGTGATCTTTAACTTTCTTTTAATTAATTTTGAAGAAATTATTAGGCTCATCTTCGATTGGCTATTTTTGAAAAAATAGCAGGGTCTATCAATATACACTTGGGCTGTTCATTAGAGATTTAGTTTAGTAGAGGATCTCAAATTTTATCCACCTTCAAGAATCTTGTCTTCTTGGGCTTGTGAGCTTAATTAGTCTTGTCCTCTCAAGCTTGTGAGCTTAATTAGTCATTATATGTACACCCTATCGTTCAACATGATTTTGAGGTGACCAAGATATTATTTGTAATGCCCATAGATAACACCACAATGATGTATTTAATCATTTCTTCTTAAAAAAATATAATTAATTTAAGTTAAAATTATAAGCATATTTATATTAATATACCAGATCTAACCCGATGTATATTATATGTGGGACTTAATATTTGGGGCATTTTGATATCCTTGTATCTCCTCCATATGTAATGTTCATGAACATTGGTGATAAGAGTTAACATCAGTCTTCATTGATCCCTTCCAGATGAAGTAGATGAAGTCACAAATTAATTAACTAGGAATTTCAATATTCAAAGTCCAAAAGGCAGTTGAGGGGAAAAAAGGAAAAAAATGCAAATGGTGTGCATGCCTCGTGATGCATTCTTTCTAGCCAACCATTTCTAGAACTACATGCTCCATCCCACTGGTTCATTACTTATAAAATGAATGAACATTTGACTTTCCCATATAAAAAATCCAAAAGAAAGACAAAGGCAAGACGAATACTTAATATAGGTGTTTACCATGCATATGAAAAAGACTCGCATTTGAAATCAATTTTGACGTCCAAAGTTGAACAATCACAAATGCAGACTTGCTACTTCTTGTGCCCCACTCAACTCCATTACTACCAGACATGTTGAACGTCATTCCAGCCCTTTCTTTCGCAACATTTCGAGCTAATATCCACCTAGTATTTTTACCATAAATAAGAACAAGTAGTATGTACGGATCAGCATAAATATATAGATTTTACTATTTATTATGTTTAATTTTGAACCAATTTTACTATTTATTATGTTTAATTTTGAACCATACTTCAAAATTCCTTTTTTACTTTAAAAACTTGTCAAGTCAACTCGATTCCGTGACCACTGGAGTCAAACTTTAAAGATGACTTCATGCTACCTAATTTTATAGTCCACAGTTATAAAAATATATTATTTTTATTTTAAATTAATTAAATAAATATTTTAAAGTAACTTAAATCATATAGTAGTTAATTTCTAGGGTCAAAATTAGAACCATATATACCAATTTCATATAACTTTTTATATACATAATTAAGTTTTTATTATAAATAGCTGTGAGTCAAGATACCAATGGGCTTGGGCTGGTTAAGGTCCAACGCGTGGTCCAATCATCTAACATTTGGCTCACTAAGAGTCAAACTCAGAGTCGAGTTCACTCCATCACACAAGTAGAGTTATGTCCAAATTTCGAATTTTTAGACAGTTCAATATCAAGTTGGCTAAATTTATAATTCGTATTTTCAACCCTATTTAACAAGAAAGAGGGAAAAGATAAATAAATGTATAATTACAATTTTTTTAAGGCAATCCAATTAACACAATATGGCGTACATCATAGTTTTAAAGCTCGAAAGTCAAACTTGATTTGGTATGTCATAGAGCGGAGCCGATTCAAAGTTGAGTCCAACCTGACTCAAAGTCATTTATATTTAATTTTTAATTATATAAATAAAAAGTTATTATATATAATTAGTATATGTTGTTTTAGACTTTTGAAATTGATAGATATATAATTTATATTAATTAAAAATGTTAATTCAGCGAATATAAAAAATAGTATGTTTTAATAACTTTTACTTGTGATTCTTGAGTCTGATGGAAGAAAGATATGGAATCGAGTCTACTTAGCTTTTAGGATGAAAAACGGTGAGTATAACGAAAAAATTCTTAAAAAATACACATCCAAAAATTTGTTACAAAGACCTCTTTTTCCTGTTGTATACCTTCTATAATATATATTATATATATATATCTCCTTCCGTACATATATAACAACGTAGGTTTCAGGAATCTACGAGGCACGTACTGAGAGCCTCACCTTTCCATTGCCACCGATCTTTATCAACTTCATATCTTGTCCTCCTCGCCTTTTCACACCCCCTTCATCCGTGCTATATATCACTTCCAAATCAGCTCCAACCACCATGGATTTGCCGACAGTCTGCTGTATGTGTGGAGATATCGGCTTCGCCGACAAGCTCTTTCTCTGCTCCAAGTGCCAACTCCGGCATCAACACTCGTAAGCACAAAAAACCCATCAACATTTATCCACTCTTCTCTATCATACCATCTACATAGGGATTTATGGTTGCTAATGATATACATACACTTGTTGCAGATATTGTAGTGGTTATCAAGATGATGGGCGGCGGGTTTGTGACTGGTGCCAAAGCGAGGAGATCAGAAGGTTGAGATCACAAGGAGGTGGGCAGGTGAGGAAGACGGTGGGGAAGGAGGTTAAAGGTTCCGGCGATAGATCAAACTTTCCCGGTGACAAGATCAAAGGTCATGTAGAGGAAGAAGAAAGTAGAAAGCATGATGGATCGATGAGTAGCAGCCCTTCACCCAAGACGGCTGGGCGCAGGTACAAACTGCTCAAGGATGTCATCTAGTGTACAGGTTTGAAGTTGCCTCGCTAGTTGTTATGATATTATGCCCTATGTCATATATGTTTGTTGCTCAATGTATTCCATCTTTGTGTTAATCAATCACAACACTGGTTTGTGTATTTAGTATCCTTGATCCAATTTAATGCGGGCGTGTGTATATATAATCAGAGGGCTCAAATTAGACACGACCGTAGAAAATTTTCCACTAGTCACCCCAAGGCGGTCAATCTTTTATATATATATATATATATAACCTATAGACGATCTATATGGGATTATAAATTATACATATATTAATTGTTAGCTATCATATTATTTTTCATATAAATGACATGACAAGCTAGCAAAAGCTAGGGATCTGAAGGTAAAGTAGTTTGTGGAATGCGTATATAACAGTTTCTGTTCAAATTTAAAATGACAAACAAAGAATTCTAAGTCTTTTTTTTTCTGGGAATGGAAACGGCCAAGAACGTATAGTTTAGTTTGCATGGGCAACAAGAACTGCTTTATCTTTCAACATTTTTAAGCAGATGATCAAGAATTTCCCATATATATAGTCGTGGGATTGATTCTCATCTGCTGTCAGAACTCTTCACAAATAAAATAGACGTTCAATATTGCCGGTCTTCCCTTGTGGTTAAAACCGTATGAATGTACACTGCTAGCTTACATAGAACTTGTCACAAACGCCTAATAGTAGTGTTTAATGTTTATTATTGTACTTTTTGAATCATGGGTTTAATCTACAATGGACTAATTTTCATTTTGTAGTGACTCATCCCTTGTAGAAATCTCATTTTGATTAATTAAAATTTGGGTAACGAGTGATGCTTATATGATCCTTTTATTTATATTGTTGAATGCAATGCTTAATTTTGATTCAGATGAGGATGAATCATTCAGATTGTAAGCAACATAGACTGGCCTTTTTTAATCGTATCTGAAAAGCTGCATGCCCTTTTCTTTTTCAGTATTCAACATGTACTTCATCTTTCATCATTGGTCTAAAGAAACTTATATCCTAATCATGTCCTAGAAGAGCTATCCTTCCAGTTATAAATCTCGATTTTTCAATTGTAAAAGGAAGTAACTAACTTCCTTCGAAAGCACCGCATATGAAGGGAGAGAAATCTCACATTGTTGCATTTGATTAGATTAGAAGCATAGCTTTCTATTCATCTTTCTCTTGTTAACTATGAAGTCTCAATTGATTATTTTACGTACAACTGTAATATTATTTGTTAATCCAAACATCGTCATTGGAAAGTAACCAAGTATGGTACTTGAACTATACCCAACTAGCATATAATTAAGCATACAAATCAATCAATAAATGATACATGTAGTCATTCAGGAGTCAACCATAAAAGCTTTGTGTTAAATTTAATAAAAAGTCTAGAATATTAGAAACATACTTCGCAGCGGAATTAAATCGAATTAAAAGTTGGTAATCACTTTGTAGATCGGAGTTCAATCACAATATATGGTAGAAAGAACCCTCAATTCACAGCCTAAATTCCCAACTCTATTTTATCCCGACCAGGCAGTCCCCTATTCTTTAATAAGACGAGTGCTAATAATTAAGTTTATAACTCACTGGGCGTACCCCTAATTAAACTCCCACCACTTCGCTTTGCTTTACATTATTTTTGCTGTTTAGTGGTTAGACAATTTTCTAAATATCTACCTCCTCCACCTCATTAAAAAAAACTTTTGCTATTGTAAATTTGTCATGGAATTTATTACGAGAAATCTTTGACAACTGATTGACACGGTCTTAACCACAAAAGATTTGTAAGGCCTTAATTTCATTAGCCTAAAGCAACCCATTATAATGCAACTAGTCGACATGTTGTAAAATTACTTTAGAAGATCCTCAACTATAAAAATGGATCCAATTAAGGTGGGAAAATAAATGGAAAAATGAACTAGAATTATAGAGATTTCTTTGTTTTTTTTAGACCATTTTAGGGATCATTTCAAGGAGGTTGTTTAAACTCAAGACCCCGCATGGCTGGCTCTGGAGAGGCAACCTTCTCTGTTGTGATATGACACGTTAAGGAGATGTCCAATCTACAATCAATTGTGTAGCCCGGGAGGAGGCCTTTTGTGGTGCATTCCTACCCACAAGTGCTGGTAGGATTGTATGTTTCTTTTTTTTTTAAAGAAAAAGCCATTTTGTGTGGAGGATGAAGGGGATAATACTAGGGAGGGTGACAGACTGTAACAAAATATATAATTCTTATATAAGGATAATTTGATATAATAATAATAATTAAATTACATATTTAAGGTGGAATTTGATGAAATATACATGAATCAAAATGTAATTTGAGGACCTCAATATTCCTTACTAGTGAATATTATCCACTAAGAGGTTTCAACTAGTGAGCCTTGTTACAATATAAATTAAACCTGAAGATTTATGCATATATAGACCTTAAAGACCTCTTCTACATCATCTATATTAATAGGTCTACTATTACATTTTTTAAACTGTATCCACATTTAATAATTTTGGAAAATTATTAACTAATTTAACACCATCGCTAGCAATGTTATACCTTTTCTAAAGGTTAAAACTTCTAACAAAAAATCATCAATTAGAAGGTGTTACCATTTATCTGGCAAACCGATACCTTCCCACTCTATATGTGTGTGTATGTGTATGATTAGTACGACACAGTGAGATATATGAGATATATATAATAAATTTGACGGTTTTGGTTTAACCTGTGCATTATGGTAATTTTTTTATTCATGATTTCACCAGAATCAGAATCAGAATCAGAGGTCTAATTTCAGCTGTGTAACATGAGGTTAGTAATTTTGTATTATAACCTTCTTTTTTGTGGATTAAATATGTGTAATTTTCAAATAATGATTCTTAAATATTGAAGGTGGGAAATTTATTCAAGAGGATTTTAACTAATCTCTTCATGTTTATATGAAATAGTAAAAATAAAGTTACTTTTCCACATTTTGAAGGTATAGGTATAACCCGTAGTCTTTACATTGCTCTTGTCGGGGAAAGGTGTATTTCTTTCATAAAAAATGTCTTCGCAAATACGTATATCTTTGAAGAGAACACTTAGGTATGTTGTATGTAATATATTTTTTTAATGTAACGTACAATACCAATGCATAAAGGAAGAAACTTCCTCTCAACTGGATCTTGGATGTTTGTGTCTTATGTTTCTCAATTGAACAAATTTTGTAGAAAATATAAATTATAGTCAGGTAAGTTTAGCTGATCATGAAGCTGCTAATTTCACAATAAAATAAATTTAATTTAGATGGATCATGTTGTAACAGGCTTTTTGGCTTCTATTTACTAAAATTCTCTCTCTTTTTCAGAAAAAAATCAACTTTTTTATAGTAATTTTGATGACTAATTAAAATTTTCTTTCTAACTTACCAAGAAGAAATCAAATGTGACCTGAAAAGAAATTCCCAAATTTTTATTTTGTGCTTGATGAGGGGAGAAACTGAGAGAGGTAAACATTCAAGTTAGGATGAAGATATCTAATTATTTGTGCAGTATATAGGTATAATATAACTTAAATCAATTCTTTAAAATATTAGTGACCCACACAAAATGAATATTTAATGATATTCTTCATTATTGGATTATTTCAGTTTGATGCATAATTTAAGTTATTAAAAGCGTTAGTTTAGTTTAATTTAAATAATAACAATAATAATAATAAGAAATCTCTCGAACACAAAGACAAACGAATTATCTTTGTTACATCACAGCCGGGGACTAGTATATATGGGGATAGGTTTTCTTGTGATGGTGATGTTATATCCCAATCAAATTTTATTTTGACACTGTTTGAGCATTGTGATGGTCAACCAAATTTCGAATATTGCCACCGATAGTGTGGAAAAAAATTACTCCCTTTTGATAATATAAAAATTTTTAATAATTTTCACAAAATTTTAAAAATTTGATTTTAAATCTTATTGGTGACAAGAACTCCACCAAAATCTCCTCTCACCAGCGAGAATCTCCACCTACCGGAAGAGATTTCGTGGCAGTGTGTTCCTCGTTAAGGAAGCATTGTTTAGAAATAAAAAATAAAAAGCATCATACTTAAATCATTAGATTGCCAAGAGATTAGACAACCATTCATTAATAATCAAAATCTATGATCTATTTACATCATTAACGTTAATTGTAGGACTAGGGGTTTGGATTATTATAGAAAATGAGGCAACAAGGGAAATGGATTAAAGCTGTCATACTTTCAGAGACTGAAGATGCCCACTAAAAAGTACAATGCCCAAGAATATTCCATGGGCCCTTTAAGGCCCAGCAAAGGACCAGACACCACAGGCTCGGTAATTGAGCCCATATCGAAGGTAGGGTTGGACCCATACAATGCCTGGGCTCCATCCACGTCATCAAGGGACAGCTCCACCTTTCTCGTCCTGGGCCGAATACGCGGGTACATCACGGCCTCCTGGGCCCACGAGTGGCCGAGGCCCAGTACGTGACCGATCTCATGCATCGCCACGGATTCTAGATCGACGGCTGACCGTGACTCTTCGAGGCCGAAATCGAGGGCCCAGACCTCATCGGCGTCAAAATGGATCCCACTTGCCCTTGGTGCGAAGGTGTGGGCCAGCACCCCAAGCTCCCCGTCAAATGGCTTGCCATCCCCGTGGTCCCCACGGTAGAATCCAATTTTCACGTCCGCGGACCGGTAGTCTAATGACTCCGTAAAGGTTATCGGTATCACTGTTGCCCATCGGTCAAAAGATCGGCGGAAAACCACCCGGACGGCATCCCGATTTGGAATATTTGACTCCCAGAATCTGTCTGTGTCCAATTCCGAAAAGGCATAAGTAAGCTTCGAGTGTGTCCACCTAGGCTTCCCCGGGAAGAATGCGAACCGACTATTCTCACGAGCCGGGTCATGGACGCCGCATCGAGGGTCGGACATGGCATTGATGGTCGCCTTATCCAACAGACCGGTGGCCGTGAGATTGAAATAGGACTGGTATCGGACAACGGACGACTCAAGCAGGGTGTCGAACGTGTTTGTGAAGTTTGAATCGGGGAAGTATCCGATACTGTTCAAGTAACGCTTGAGCTCGGACAAGCCACGGACTTCCGCTCCTTTCTGTGAGTCCACCAGTCGGTCGAATTTGGCCCAGCTCAAGCTGCTGCTGCAAAAACAGAGCAAGCAAAAATTGGTTACATGGAGGGAAATGAAGAAGAAGAGGAAAGGTCTGGAGAGTGGAGAAGAGAAAAGCATGAAGAGAACTTTTGTGGGTCTGATTGAATCACTTGTGAAGCATCTTATGATAAGTTACATATGTATTGGAAGTAGGACTAGATGCTGACAGGATGGAGTTTTCAAGCATATGTTGCGCAAGGCCAAGAGAAAAATCAAAGGCACAAATTGTGATATTGGTGTATCATCATTTAAAGAAGATGGTTTTCATTGGAGGATAAGAAAGGATCAAGCTTTCAGGAGGTGCTAATGGAAGAATCAAAGTGCAACTAATTCAGACGTTGGCATCGTTTTCTGAATTTTCTTTTCCCAACATATCATTTTCTGAATTATTAGTAATGGAATGTGATGTATGGGGCCTACTGTTTGGATAGTGGCGGCGGTATTTTGATGATATGAAAGCATTTTATATGTATTTTTTTATCTATATGAATGAGACGGGTTGTTTTTGGTCTCTATCATTAGTAATGCAAGGATGAAGACTGATTATTTCAACAGGTTTGAACAGTCTAAGCACATCAGTTTTGTTGATGCAAATAACAAGTTGTAGATGAGAAAGGTTTGACGAGCTAACTGCTGAAAGCAATTGATGATATACTTAGACATTTTAAAAAGAAATATTTGATGTTAAGTGTGGCAAATGAAGCTTGGTTTGGTTTAGGAATAGTATAAATCAGAAGAAGTAGAATTGTGCTTAATTTGGTTAGGAAAAGTTTGAAATATCAAGATAATTATAGTATTATCCTCTATAATCTAGTTGTTTGGATGGCAGAAAATAAAAGAAAGTGGATGTGACAAAGAAAAAGAAAAAAAAATTCATGTCATTTTCTTTTGTGTTTGGTTAGAAAGAAAACTTAGCATAGCAACATTTTTACTTTTTCTTCTTTTCTTGTATTTTTTTGTGAAATATGGTTGTAAAGATATTTTTTATCATAATGAAAAGCAAATTTTCTTTTCTCATATTTTTTCTCGCAAATTAAACAAGTAAAAATATCAAAAAAGTATATTTTTCTCGCACATTCTTTCTCTTTCTTACAACCCAAACCGACTTAAAGAATCTTTTCTTGGGAACCATTAAATACTTAGGAGATTATCTATGAAATTCTAATATTTGGTTCAAAATTGTTGATTCGAAAAATTGATATGAGCTTTCTTTTCCCGGTTTAAAACTTCAAACATTTGGTAAAACAGAGAAACAATGAAAATGGAGTACAAAAAGATTCTCTTTTCCAACATTAGAGGAGTGATAATATTAATCAATCTAATGTAGTCATCCTCATAATGCTCAATTATTAAAAATGTTATCCGTTTCAAGTTTCATCCAAGGGAAATGCTGTAGAAGGTGCAGAAGGAACAAGCAACGTCTGTGCCAAAGCCGCTTTTATTATCAACACTATTTCAACTTGGTGAGCTCAATTATTTTGTATATAAGTGTGTAGATGATGATAATTATCTTTATTCTTTATTAAATAAGATGATGATGATGCTTGCAATAGTGTTGTGTATAATTTTCTCGTTAGTTCACCATGTTTCTAAGATACGCATGATAATAATGTAAATAATATAACAAATTTTAAAATAATTAATCATACGAAAATTAGTTATATTTAATATATTTTATATAAAAAATAATATTAAAGTAATAATTTTTATACAAATTAAGTATTATATTATCTAAATAGAAGCATAAAATAATCGTGAATACTTTTAAATGTGTGACCCATGTGTTATTCGTACGTAAAAAGAATCATCTATTTTTATCTTTTGAGACAAAAAAAGGAGAATTTTCGGATAAGGAGTATGAGGAACTTTTTTGGCACATATAAGAGTACATGGATGACTCATTCAGAACTAATCATAATTAATTTGAATATATAATAATGTACTTAAATTTTTTTCAAAATATATTATTTTTAATAAAATTTACTATGTAAAATTTTTATATCAATTTTTTTGTAATAAAGCTTAATAGAATCATTACTTATTGTAATTTTCTAAGTTGATTATGGGTCTTCAAAGTTAAAATATTTACCGGATGATGCTATCATGATATTACGCGAGAGTCAAAGTGATGAAAAACAGTGCGAGAAAAGTGCTTTTGAACCGGTTTTAAATATAGAATCGTTAAGAGTTGTCAGATTGGCATAGTTAATTAGAACAAAAGTACAAAATTCAGTCAATGTTACCTTTTAAGGGTCACTGGGTGGTCGAGGGTGCTGAGGCGACCACCTGATCGTGGCGGCGATGGTCGCCGGCGGCGGAATCGGCGACGCGACCGAAACGCAGCCGCGGCGCTAGGTGCGGCGATCCTCGGCGTCGCGGCGGCCTGGCAGTGGCCGGGCCTGGTCGGGGCGGCACGGCGACGCCGTGGCCGGAGCTAGGGCGGCATCGATCGGCGGCCGGGCGGGCGTCCATGGCAGCGGCGGTGGCGCGCGAACAGTGGCGGCGCGCGGCAAGGGTTTGGGGAAGAAGAAAGGAAAGGTCGGGGTGTGTGTGGTGGCAAACTCGTAAATATTACTTGACTCGTCTCCGACTCGAGTCAAGAATAATATTTAAGTCGTAAAAAAATTCCAAAAAAATTTGGGAAAAATCCCATAAAATCAAACAACACCAAAAAAATCATAATGATATGCTCTAGAACTATCAACCCACCCAAAATGCCCGTAACGCGTCCTAACGCGGTAAACAGCCTAAAACTAATTCTACGATCCATTATATATCATAATAAAAAAATGAACTGCATACTCTCATATATTCTGATAACTCATTCTTTTCTGCTGTGTTCATGACGTTATCATCATATACTTGGGTACACATGACCCTCATGGCTCATACACGAGACCGGCGTCGGCTCAGTACACGTGTTCTGAAACTGACTCGACTCAAAAATAACGGTCGAACCGACCGGTTCTGAATATAAAACCCTGACTCGAATCGTGGGTTTTACAATCTTCCCTCCTTATAAAAATTTCGTCCTCGAAATTTTAACTCAAGGAGGTTCTGCTGAACTACTACCTGGAAGCTGGATACACATCAGTTGTATCCTCTACACTCTTCGATAGCCATGTACATCCTCACTGTAGTTGCGCTGTCATGGCGGGTTCTGCTTGTGATGCTGTCAATATCCACATTTTGTTTCTAAGTCATCTGTGCATGTTCTGACATGACCCTCATCCTTCTCTTCTGTTCTGATCCCTACTGCTAACTCGGCGGAAAACCTAGATCACCCCTAAGGGCCTACTGGGTTGGTCAAGCAAATACTCTAGAGTATCGCAAGGTTCTAATCTGGGCTATGTCTGGAAAACTACGCCGAGGGTAAGACCTACCTGCTAACATCTACCCATGTCCCTCTAATCCTCATCTGTGAACAGTCACCTACATGTACTCGCAGGAACTCTACTCTAGGTCCTACAGTCACCTCAAGGCCTGCTATGAGTCTCCTGCTAAGTACGGTGGATACCCTAATGAGCTGCACGGCTCACTGTCGCCAGTCTAGGTCCAACTCTCAGGTGTCCCTATACAAGGAACTGGACCGCTCACTTGGTTCTAGTTGACTCGGTCCTGAGTCATGTATCTCACTCTGTTCTATAAGAGAACAAGGATAGCTGCTATGACTCTAATGTATACTATGGCTCCGGTGGCTATCTATACAACCACTAAGTACAACTCTGTGACGGGATGGTCGCGAGAACACCTGTACATGCACAGCGTGTCTCAAGGAGTATGATAACATACTCTGCATAGGGCTGTAGCATCTGCATCTGGTCTGTGGGACATGCTCTGATCAATGTATACTCATCTCAATCATCTGGGTAAACTGATAGTAAAACTGATACAAAAGGGTGAGTGGAAATCCTCAAGTGAAAACTCCACTCTGTCTGATATCTCTGGGTTATAAGAAGGGAGGCTGAATCTCGTGGAAATCTAGTCTCACTACTCAAGAGCTCTCAATAAGTGGTATCTCGTCCTCACATGTGGTATCTGACGCTAGGTAAACGGGGGATCCTGGGACCTATGGGTTATAGGCCCACACGCTTCTGCTGCGCAACTCTTATCTATGGTAAGGTTAAGGTCTCATGCAAATGGCAAGGGGATAAAATCCCTATGTAGCATACTGGGTGGCCCAAAATATTGGTAGGTCTATGGACTTGTCTCTAAGATCACCACAATTCACTATGCCACAGGTGATCAGGCTGTGGAATAGTCAATCAATGACGAATCTCAAAAACGGCTCCTAATTGGCTTTAGTTTAATCAGCTAACAGTAGGCATGTGTTTCTCGATACTGTACTAGTCACGCACTTCTAAACGGGCAGGGTTCAAACGACCCAAAGAACCACTGTCTCCCCTCAAGTCTACGGGGACTTATAGTGAGGTTTGACGCGTGTCTCGTCCGCTCTTCAGTGGTGTGTGACCTGCCGTCCCGTACCGATTTGTAGTACTAATCTCAACTCACATGACTACTACCGCTGTGGTAGACTCTCAAGCAAGGCTATCAATAAAGATGAGCATACACTGATATACTCCATCTGGTCCACTCTCATGTTGGGGTGAAATCCTCATCGGAAGATCGATCTGCAAACATCTACCTGTACTGTAAACCCTAATCAGTACCATGAAGGTACCTCTATACTCGGGCAAGGCTCAATCCTATGGTTCAAGGTGAGAACCTAATCGTGCTGGCGAAACACAAGGAAATCAATATCTCTCTGAAAGACCCTTCCTCACTAACCCTCTATCCATGCCCAATACTCTAATACAAGCCTAACTCTCTACCCATGCCCAATACTTTAATACAAGCCTAACCCCTATCGCCTACTGGCCCATCGCTACATGGGTTAAACTGCATGCGTCCATGTACCAACCATCTGATCTATGTATGCTGGTTGTGACCCATGGATGCACTATCATGCAGTCTACACAATCTGATCATTGTGACCGTCCCATCTGGAGGTCACTCTGTCATGTTCCCTGACTCTGTCCATACGCATCCCTATGAGACTGTAACTAACAGTGTCTGATGGGGACATCTTGCAATATTCATCTGACCCAAGGGTGTCAGGTCAAAACACTAATTGCAAGAGAGCTATGAAGTCGGATCCTATGCCATCTCATCCAAATAACCTCACTTTTCCTAACTCTTCTCTGTTCTGCTAATTTCCATTGTGGCTATATCTTGTTCCTCAAGTTCTTGCCCTACTAAGACTCTAACTAATCTACTCGGTCGGCGGATGAGCAATACACGGACGGCGGTAGTGCGCTTGTGGTCGGTGGTAGTAATCTCGAATGGTGGTTGTGTGTCTCGGGCGGTGGTTATCCTTTTAGGTAATGAGCCATCTCAATTTTATTGGTTTTGTGGCTCTACTATTTTCTCCTAAATGTTGTGAAATGTGCTCTATTGTTCGATTTGTGAAACAGATGGAAAATGTTGAGTTTTGTTAATTGATTTGTATTTTGTTAGTTTTCTGACATGGAAAAGGTGAGGGTTGTACGGTACTAAAAGATGCAAAAGAGTATACGTACATGTGGAAAGGGAGAGCCGTTAAGTTGTGAGGAGCCTTTGGCAAAAAGCATCAATTCCCATGTCAATGAGGGTGAAGGGAGTAACAAAACTGCAGTCTTTGCAAATGATAACATGGAAAGAAATGGTTATGTGGAACCGTATGAAGGGATGAAGTTCAAATCTGAAGATGATGCCCACCTTTTTTATAATGAATATGCAACAAGAGCAGGGTTTAATACTTGTGTAAAATATAGCCGACGATCAAGGACTGACGGATCCTTGATCTTTGTTGAATATGGATGCTCAAAACATGGTTTTAAGAAGGTTAGTGAAAATACGAAGAGCCTAATGACCTTGTATGAAATATCAAACTGCAAGGCTGCATTGAAAGTGAAGAGAGGTGATCATGGAGTATGGATAGCAGTGGTATT
>JAURVB010011898.1:0-12608 GCA_033002965.1 Piper betle | reverse complement strand
ATGATATTTCGGGATGAAATATTTCCAAGTTGGGGAGATTGTAAACACTGTGAAAAAAATAATAATAAAATAAAATAAAATATTCGACTCGGTCTGGGAAGGATCGAACGTTGGAGAATTATTATTATTATATTATATTATATTCTCTACCCGGTTAATTATTATATTTTATTATTTACCCGGTTACCTGGTTAAATGAAATACGGGTGTTGGGTGTTTTCACATACCCTAGCCGTCATTTTCATTTTATATTTTGTGAGGGGCGTCATCTTCACCTTATTCTCTCATTTCCTTCTCCTCTTCCGGAGCCGGCTTCTTCCTTGCTTGGGTATTCTTCCTATCTCCCTATTCTTAATTTTCATGCATGCATATTTTGAATTTGATAATAAGCTTGATAATCATGAGGATTAAAGTCTTAAAATCAACAAGAAAGAAACTAAACTGAAATTCGAAATGGCTGACGAGTTCTCAAGTTTGGCAAGATAGGAAATCACGGGCAAGCTTTGCCGGGAATCAGTGGCGACGGTCGTTCCGACGTCGGAAGATGATCCTACTCTCTTCGTTGATCAGTGTATGGCCGATCTCGCATGTGTGGATGCCGGCCTGGGGTAGCAAATGGCAAAAACAGAGGCAGACGTGACAGCGATGGGTGAAGAAATCCGGCTGTCCTAGGTAGCGATGGGTTCCAATCTGGCCGGGAAGGTCGCTAGAGGGTCGAGGGTGTCAAGGCGACCACCCAATTGGGGTGGCAACGCTCGCCGGCGGTGGAATCGACGACGCGAATGCATCGCTAGGCGTGGCGATGCCAGCATGCGGCAGCTGGAAGGCGGCTGGGGTCGACCGGGGTGACACTGCGATGGCACGGCGGGGCTGGACGGCGACGATTGATGGCGGCCGGAGGCGGTCAGTAGCGCGGCGACAACGTGGATGGAGGTGGCTGGAGTCGGGAGCAGAGAATGGCGTCGGGGAAGAAGAAGAAGAAGAATCCTTGGGTGGCAAACTTGTAAATATAACTTGACTCGACACGGCTCGAGTTAAATAATAATACCAACTCGTAAATAACACCTGACTCGACACCGGCTCGAGTTAAAAATAATACTAACTCGTAATAAATCTTTAAAAATAATTATTCTAATGGGTTATGGGTTAAAGTTGCTAAACTAATTAATTATTGTATGAAATCACCATAAGTAATAAAAATACGGTAATGATAAACGGTCGATAATTAATCGGCGTACTACAAGCGATTAATTTAAATCGGATGGTTATAAGTAATTAATAAAATAAAGATTTTACCTTTATCATATTAAATTTAATATTAGGTAAATAAAGTGATTATTTTAATAACGAGTTAGTAAGGTAGAAAATGGGTTATTAAACTATAATCGGGTAAAAATCACAAGCGTTGAACCTAAATAGCATAATGAAAATAAATAAAGTTCGAAACTTTATTGAGTTGAATAATTTAAAATAATTGTATTAGTAATATCTTTGAATTAGAATAATACAAATTATTTTAAATAATTTAATCAAACAACTTAATTAATTAAATTGCTATGAATAATGATAGCGATTAAAAATTATAACAGAAGGAAAATATACTAATAATAGTAATTAAATATTTGTTTATAAGTTGATAATTATTTTATCATTTGTTAAGTGTGAATTATAATTTAGATAATTAATTTAAAATGTATAGTAGGATTTAAATAATTATGTCACATGAATAATTTAATATTTAATATTGTTGAATTTTAATCATGATATATATTAGTCATTTAGTTGCATGCATTTCTACTCGAATAAAATTATACTTATGTATAATTTTATGTTCTCGTTCAGATTAGGATTGTTGGTCACAGTTGTAGGTTCACTTACGAACTATCCAGGTCCGTATAATTATTTGAAATGTTGTATTTTCCTTTGTTGGCAGCCCTGGTCGGCCTGAGCCTAGATTCGACCACCATGCACCGAGTGCAACTGGGGTCAAGGAATTGACTCAGTCTGACACGGGGCTGCACCCTTTAAGATTACTATGTGGGAGTCTTGGTCGACTTGAGTATCTGACCACCATGCGCTGGAACGCAACCGGGGTCGACTTAATTCGGCACAAGGCAACACCCCTTGAAAGATTAAACACCTGCCCCATGCCGAAAGGGGTGACAGGGCGCAGTGGCGCAAGAAGGCTCATTATGCACTTGTGATACCAAGAGGGTGAATCAATGACAAATATCGGTAACTACAAGCCGTGGGCCACGTAGCGTGTGTGCGCATGCATGGGATGGTAGCTGGATGGGGTGGCCACCCCTCCCAGCATATTAAGAGCTCGGCATAGGCTCATAATCACTAAAAGACTCGTGAAATGATAATAGGGATTATATTGACTTGTTTCATTTAATTATGCGGCTTAGTGGTTTCTATCACTAACGCGGAATTGCCTCTGCAGGTGAACAGCTTTGGACTAAAGATTAAGAGTGTGGTTGGTGGTTCTTTTACCAACCTAGGTATGGTGAATCGATAATAATTGGACTTCCTTTTATTCTCTTGTGTTATAAATGTGGCTATGGGAAACGGTCTGAGACTGTGGGACGGTTAGTTTTATATATTGTCATATGCTATCAGAACATGTTTTATTTTTTATGATTTATAAATTCTAGACTTATTTGATGTATTATGAATCATGTTCTAGAATGTTATTGTTACATCAATTATATTTTTAGGTAACACCTAGATCTGGTTCGGGCGGGTTGTTAAAGGTGGTATCCGAGCACAGTTTCCCACTAGCTCACAAATTATGACTCAAGTACCTTGTTGAAAAGTCCAGTAATTATTTTTTCCCAATGTTTTATGTTATTAATTAACAAATTCATTCGCTAATAAACCTAAGTCATAACGGAAAAAGAACTTATTAATGAACCAAGATGGGAAAAATTTTCGATGTTTTAGATGGCAAGCACTCGTAGACAGTCAAACCCATCTACTCAGTCAAATTCGAACACAGAGAATGTATTGGCTCAGATCCTGACGGCCATACAGGGACTGGTGCAGGCTTCAGAAAATACAAACTCTATGGTTCAAAATATTGTTCAGCGGTTATCGGGAGTGGTAGTAGGGAATAGAACCTCAAACTCAGCAGCGGGACCTAGCATCACCCCAGACGGTGGTCAGGGGAGTGCCCAAGGGCGGGCAGGGTTAGCAGACCCGGGCGAGCAAGGGAAGCTTCCAAACCCAGTGCCACCGGTTTTCCAACAAGTGTGTCCGCCAGCTGTTGATGATAGTGACCGTTACACTGTGGAAAAGTTCAGGAAGAATGGAGCTAAGGTATTTATTGGAGGGATCGATCCGAAGAAGGCAGAGAGCTGGATAGACCTTACCAAAAAGCATTTAGGGCTCTATCTGTGCCCCACCGCCATCAAGTGAGGTTGGCAACATGCATGCTTCAGGAGGAAGCATTTTACTGATGGAAATCCATGGAAAAATCACATTCCATCGACATGAGATTTCTTCCATCACATGGGCAAAATTTGTGGCAGCTTTCAATGGATAGTATTTTCTAGAGCCGGTTGTCCAGAAGAAAACATTAGAGTTTGCC
Organism: Piper betle; assembly: GCA_033002965.1. Taxonomy (NCBI): domain Eukaryota; kingdom Viridiplantae; phylum Streptophyta; class Magnoliopsida; order Piperales; family Piperaceae; genus Piper; species Piper betle. The sequence continues at coordinate 9,016 of JAURVB010011898.1, read as the reverse complement.
AATTTGGTTCAGGGAGGATTCAGTCCGGTGAATATGCCAAGAAATTCTTACAGCTGGAGTGTTTTGCACCTGGGATTCTGGGAACTAATAAGGCTAGAGCTAACAAATTCTTTTGGGGATTGAAGCTAGAATTGAGGGGTAAGATTGCTACAGTGCCAAGGAGTACCATAACAGAGGTGATCGATTCAGCCTCTACTTAGGAATTGGTGTTCGAGTATGACCGTACACAGAAGCAATAAAAGGTTACTTCACTGCACAAAAATGCCAACCCTGTTAGTAACCAAAACAGGTTAGCAAGACACCAGCAGCAGAACTACCGAGGGAACATAAAGGGGAACCTTAAAAGGAAGTTTGAGGATATTCCAATGAGACGATGTCGAAACTGCAACAAGATGCATTCAGGGACATGCAGGGAGCCCTGTAGGTGCTATAACTGCGGAAGGACGGGACACATATAGAAGGAGTGTCGTCAGCCTCCGAAGCAGCAATAGGAACAACTTGAGAAAGGGAAGGCACCAGCTCCTATTCGCTACCCGACGCCTACACAACCGGCAGACAAAGGGAAGGCGAAACTCGATGCAGTTGAAGTCGACGGCGTTGAGGAGGATTATCACACTGTCCGAGATAACATTCTAATCGAATTGTGGATGTTTTATTTGATTCGGGGTGTACACATTCATTCATTTCATCTCAAATAGTCAAGAAGTTAGAACTCCAAGCATCCCCATTATCCAAGTCCTATAGAGTCACTACTGCAACAGGAGACGGTGAAGTTACAACTTTGGGAGTGACTAACCTATCCTTAGATATACAAGGGAAATGCTATGTGTGCAATTTTATCATGTATGAGGTAAAAGGGTATGATGTACTATTGGGAATGGACTGGTAGTCTGCACACCAGGCTTTTCTTGACTGTAAAGGGAAGAGAGTAGTGAGAAAGCCTTGTAATTGTGAGATGGGAGTCATTTTCCAAGGGTCATTGCATGATCCATCCTCTTGTATCGTGTCGATTGGTGAGGCAGTTGAGCGCTATTTGGTGAGGGTTGTAAAGCCTTTTGGCTAACTCAGTTGAGTCTAAGTCAAAACCCAAAGAGTTGTCCATGATTCTTGTGGTAGCCGAGTTTCTCGATGTTTTCCCAGACGAACTTCTAAGGTTACCTCCTAAGCGGGCCGTGGAGTTCGCCATTGACCTAGAACCTGGAGTAACATCAATTTCTAAAGCACCATACCACATGGCTCCAGCAGAACTCAAGGATTTAAAGAGTCAACTAGAAGAATTGTTGCAGGTAGGTTTCATCCGACCAAGTACTTCACCATGGGGAGCCCCTGAAGAAGAAAGATGGATCACTTCGGCTGTGTAGTGACTATCGACAACTCAATCAAGTGACAGCTAAGAATCGGTACCCCTTACCAAAGATTGATGACTTGTTTGACCGCCTAAAACTAGCCGGAGTATTTTCTAAAATAGACTTGTGGTCTGGTTATCACCAGTTGCAGGTAAAGGAATCAGACATACAGAAAACGGCTTTCTGAACTCAGTATGAACATTATGAGTTTCTGGCCATGCCTTTTGGTCTAACAAATGTACCAGCGGCCTTTACGTCATTCATGAACATAGTATTTCACGCATACTTAGACAAGTTCATTATTGTATTTGTGGACAACATTCTGGTCAATTCAAATAATGAAGAAGAGCATGTGAAACACCTGTCCATTACTCTTCAAGTTCTGAGAGAAAATCAACTGTTCGCCAAACTCTCAAAGTGTGACTTCTTGTTGAAAGAGGTAAACTTCCTAGATCATATTATCTCAAAGGGCGGAGTTGCTGTGCATCCATCGAAGGTGAAAGCAGTCACTGATTGGCCACAACTGATGTCAGTTACTGACATCAAAAGCTTTCTTTCCGATATTATTTAAAAGTTTACACCTCATTATTCATAATTGATAACCTTTTACGTAAAATACTCGAAATCTATAACTAATGGCTAGTTGGTCGGTCAATTGCAGGCAGTAAATGGCCGGCGTCCAATTTTGTCAATCAAGAAACGAATCCGCTAGGAAATAAACAATACTTTCTATTTACCTAGAGCACATACCACTAGAAGCCCATCCACTTTTATACCCCTGGATTAAAATGTGGTTCAATTACTTGATGGCCGGTATCCAAGAATCAGCCCGTAAGTTTACATTACAAGTCAAATTTGATAGCCCATCTCTTTCTATATATAAAATCTTGCACTCCACCAACTTTATTGGAACCTTTCTCCTCAATCCCATTGCACCATCAAATATCCCACATCGCTATGTCGTGCCCCCAAGATTTTGGCTTTGATCTCGACCTCATTGTTGATTGCTCCGGCCAACTCCGGGATACTGATTCTACGATACAGCTCATGCAGAGTGTTGCTGCTGAAGGAGCTTGCTCGATTTGTTTGGAAGAGTTCGGAGATGATAAAGGAGGGCGACAACTGCCCTGTGGTCATGTGTACCGTACCGACTGCATCTCACCATGGCTATCGGTCTATGATCATATTTGCCCATTTTGCAGGTGTGAGGTTGTTTCTCCGACAAGTTTGACGGCTACCACATCTTGAGTTTTCTTCCTTAACTCTCTGTTTCATAATTCTGGTGTTGTACGTAAAAACCTTGCTTCTTTGAATTCAATTCATTAAACGTGTAACCTTATACTGTGTATTGTACAGCTTGTACCAACTTTTTTATTGAAAGTGCTCCTCAAGTGTTGCCTACTTGGGTGCAAAAATAATTCCTCTTTCAAAGTGAGTTTAAGTATAGTTAAGGGTTTCACAATGAATGCAAGGGAAAAATTAACATGATTTCTCAGCCAAGTGATCATAAAAACTTTCAGAAGTATTGTAACACTTGATCTTGAATTTACTAACAGTTTGAATGTTATGCCTCGAAGGCTGTTACTATCAGCACAGCCACCTTAAAGCGAACGGGGCGACCATAAATGGTTGCAAAAAGAACTGTACGGGAAACAACCGTCAAATATTTTCTGTGGAGGTACACTAATTTTGGTTATAAGACTCAATCAGCAATTAGATATAAATATCTGATAGCACCTGTTTATTGATGAAATTTACGAACTATTATTAATGATACACATTGAATGTTGATTTGTTAATATTTGATTGGGTCTAATAGCCTTACGATAAGTGATAATTTATCTATCGATAATTAAAATATTATAGTGCAATATTTTATAGTTAATATTGGCTATAAAACCTCATCTCCAACAAGATCTGTATAAACTAAAGCACCTACTTATTTCTTAAATTTCCAAACTACCATTAGTGATATTTAATAAATGTAAACTTGCTGATATTTGATTGGATCTTGCAACTATATTGGCTGAAAGACTTAGACAATAGATCATCCTAAAGTACAAACAAAACTCAATTAGAAGGCGTGATCAGATATATGACAACAGCATCCGAGAGAAAGGACACTTACTGTCCGCAAAACTCCGCCAAACCTAATTTGTTGTATTAGTTCTAACCCTATCAGGTGCGGGCTTCTTCCCGTCCTCCTTTTCCTCGTCACCACCGCTACGGCCCACTGCCACCTTTTCTAATCGCCAACTTAATGACCGCGGTTCTCCCGTATTCCGGAACTCTCCAGTCTTCATGTCCGCCGCCAACTTCAGCAATCGGTTGTGCTTCCCCCTCCGCCTCCACATTTACTGCTGGCAAGCCCGCTGCCCCCCATCTTCTCCTCATGCTGAAAATGATTGCTTATTGTTTACTTTGATCGTAGTTGTTAGATGGGTTGGCGGATTAGGATGGAGGGAGAAGGGGGTAGAAAGGAGGGAGGAGAGGAGGGTGAGGCAAAGGTTGAAGAGGGAGGAGATGTAGACTATAGAAGTGAGAAGTAAGTTTGGTGATGAAAATATATATCCTAGTAAAAATGAATCGTAGGTAGAGATTAATATAAATGTGGAAGCAAACTTTCCCAAAGTGGCTAGTGATTTTTGATTAAGAGACCGGTGCCCCAGGCTTCAACATGCTATCAAAGCCAAGGTCCGCCCAGCTCACTCACACCATGGAAAAAAACATGTAAAAAAATCTTGTGTACAGGAAGAGTTTAAAAAAGAAAACCGTCGTACGTGCCATATTTGTGTAACCCTAACGATTAGTCCACAAGTTAGTCACCCGGCCACTCGCGAGGGAGATGCACTGTTGCTTATAAGTCAGTCCAATCATTCCCTTGGCCAGGTGCACTGTTGAGAAAAATTCATAGTTGAAAATGTTGATCATTATGTTCAAACTTCCAATAATTCTAATACTCAAACTGTCATATATTAACTGATTTTACCTTCACTTTTTTCAATAGTATATGGCTCTGTGTTCATTTGTATAACAGTTAACAGTTGACTAAAGCATAATGAAGGTGGTGCGATGTTTTCCTTCTAGTTTACATCATCAAGATATGGTTTACAGTTGAGAAGGATAAGAAGATGAAGTAATGTCTTGTTTTGGGATCAATGTCTGCCTAAACATTTCTTTGGCAGTGTGGAATTCTGGAGATATGGAAACCAGGTCTTTTTGCTAAATAAACAATGAGGTTAATATCAAAGGTCAATTTTCTTATGTATACTTGAATTGATGAATCAATCTATCAAGATATATAGTACAAAATCTGAAATATACATGTTACTTGTGTAAATAAATGTAAAATATACATGTTTCTTGTATTACAAAAATGTGAAATATTTGTTAATTGTGTTACTCAAGATGCAAAATCATGTTTTAAGTATGCCCACAATGTGTTCATGCATGGTAGGTGTTACGGCCTTAATAATGGGCTACACAGATACCTACGGTTTGTATATTGTTCCTAGGTATATTCAGTCCATGAAAGGATAGTCGGTGCAATTCTACTAGTGGAAATAACTTGTAACTTGTGATCATATGTCATAGTTTCATTGACAACCGAGCGTGGAAGCTATGAGATTGACAGAATACATAGGAGTGGAATCAAGTATTACCGAGATTCTAGATATCGAGCATAGCGAGGGATAGTGTTTGGTAACCTACAACAGCTTATCGGGTCACAAGGAGTGTGTGCCGAGCATTGGCTAGGGTGTATCAAGCAAGCTGTATTCATCAACTTCAAAATTAAACTCAAAATGTTGAGTATGTGTTCAAGTGCTGAGCATGATCAAGTGTTGCTAGTTAGAGTTACCTAGCAAGCCAAGGAGTAGTGATTTATCATGCCAAGAAGTGGGTACCGATAGCGGTGCATGAAATAGTCGGCAGTGCTAGGAGGTGATTACCAAGCATGTCGAGAACCGGACTTCGGGAGTACAAAGAAGAGTGATTGAGCATTACCGGGAGTGTCATACAAGTGCTAGACAATGGCCGAGAGTTGGAAAGTAGAGTTTTGGGATTTGATCGAGGTTTCCTAACTGCCCACGGAATCATAGTACAAGTAGGATTACCAGTAGTGGTAGTGGGTGTGGGGTGACTATGGGCATTTTTTATTGAATTAAATTCATGTATTAGTTATTCTCATTGGAGAGTTCCACTAGCGGTGTGTAGTTATAAGGATTTCTTGTTAGAGGGGTAATCCGGATGAGTCCCTTTATGAATGAGTAGCATTGGGGAAGACCTAGTGGGCTTGTTCACAAGGTCAAGTGAGTGCTTAAGAGGATTCGAGTGCATGGATTCCTTTTATTATTGTGTTAATATAAGGTTAGAAATTGTTCCCATATCTGTGTTTTTACTTGTTGTTTGTTGCGATTAGGTAAGGAACTTTAGTACCGGGTCATGGTTGAAGTTTACAATGTAACTAGTTATGAGGGCTAGTTGCTGGTATGGGCAAGGGCAAAGGCCTATGGAACCGGACACAAGGAATGGTGTTTGGTAAAAATAGGGTAGTGACTAGGAGGGTGCTACTTGGTTCTCGGGATAGCTTATTGGTAGGGAGTACTAGTAACCGAGAATACTATATTGGGTGTGCTTGTGTGGGATTGAGTGGTGATCGAGTAAGGTGCAAACAGTGGTACAAGATTAACCCCAATTGTGGTTTCTGTTCAGGTGCTAATTTGCTAATAGAGAGTAGTACGATACTTGGGTGTAGATGTAGGAAAGAATATCGGGCGGAGCAAAAGCAATGATTAATAGAGTTGATCATTGGTTATCGATATTTTTGGGAATTTGATATTGGTAAGGGCGTTTATTGCTTTTTTAGTGTCGAGTGTTGGGATTGAACCGAGGTAGTGGTATTGAGGGTTTGATTGGTTTTGGTGCTTGGTTAACGTCTAAGTTGTGATAGTGACCAACTACAAGGAGTAGTATTTGGGCGTTGCTTCTAAAGGTTTATCTTTTACTGTGTTATTTGTGGAAGGTGTAGTGCTCTCGAGGGTGACAATACATCACAACGCATAGGAGAAGATTTAGGTGAAAAATTTTACCCTATAATTGACCCTCTGGCAGTGTATCTGAGTGTAGATACATGTGACAATTGGACTTCGAGTGTGAGATCCCTCAACTTAGTCCCACATCTAATACCTACTGGGATAAGATCCTGTTTATAAGTAGGAATGAATTATAGATCTTTAACTTGGTTTACCACTTTTAAAGAAATGACTTAGCCCATTACGTTTCACTTTGGGTTGGGTCATTATAAATGGTATAAGAGCAACCTGGTTCCGTGTTAGTTAGTGGGCTGGACTACGAAGTTGGCTTAAGGCTGCCGCTCTCAGGCCAGAGAAGGACATGTGTTGAGGCTAGCAACGGGCTAAGTGTAAGAATTTTGGGGCAAAATTTTCTAAGGTAGGTGGATTGTGAGATCCCTCAACTTAGTTCTACATCCAATACTTATTGGGATAAGATAAGTGGGAATGGACTATAGATCCTTAACTTTGTTAACCACTTTTAATGAAATGACTTAGCCCATTATGTAGCACTTTGGGTTGGGTCATTACATAGAGTCAGGTTAGTACAATATTGTCAGTTGGCAAACGACTCAGACTATACTCGACGAACATTCTTTATTGAGAAGATCACATGGATACATGATCTAGAGATGCTCTCAGTAGAGAGTGGTACGACTGGAAGTGTTGGTAGAAGGGCCTATCGATGGTGGTGATGCTCACATGGTGTTTGATAGATTACAAACCCTAACTGAGGAAGTGTTGAGGGTTACCGAACAACTGGAGTCCAGTAGTGTAACAGGAAAAGATATGGCTGAGATGGTGGATCATCTTAGGGTTGAATTGATATGGGGCATGCTGATGTGGCTTGTCTGAAGCGTGCACTACTCAATCACCCTTAACAGAGTAATGCTGACCAGGCGGCTGAACTCCCATGAAAGCTTAAGGTGCCAGAGCCATAGAAGTTTGATGGAGATAGATCAGCTAAAGATCCCATGAAAGCTTAAGGTGCCAGAGCCAAAGAAGTTTGATGAAGATAGATCAGCTAAAGATCTAGATAACTTCATCTAGGATATGCTGGCATATTTTTGAGCTGCCAAGATCCCTGATCATAGGCAAGTTTCGATGGCCGGTATGTTTTTAACTAGTGACACCAAATAAAAATATGAATTGCTTGATTGAAGTGTATTAAAATGAATGCTAAGGGACTAATTAGGTAAATTAAGTAAGTAATGTAATCTAATGCAACATACCATAGGAAATCTTATATGAATTCATGTATGATTGAAGTGAGTGTGTCTTGATGTGTGTGTGCTATTGGATGTGTGAATGCATCATAAGCGGACATTAGCTGTTAGTTTGATGTATAGGTAGGGAGTAAAATCTCGGTGCCTAGGTGCGTGGACATAATTGGAGCTTCTACCAAATCCGTTTAGGACTCGTTTCTTGTTTGACTTCTATACTCTATAGTGTTTTGTTTAAACAGGTAAGCGGATGTGTCGAGTGGTGGACTTATTGTATCCTACTGCACACGGCCTTCTAGTCGTATGAAATTTCCAGGATATCAACCCCTCGAGGATGAGATCCCTCGAGTTTGTTTTCAAAATTTCAGATCTAGATCATGATGCCTTCGGGTCTATAATATAAATCCCTACCTAGGCCTATGTACATGTAATTTTTCGAGTTTTCAGTGAGAGGTGAGAAAAAGGAAAATCGACTCAATCCGTTTTTGAGATAGGTGGTATTCATCAAAGCGGGCTGTGGAATTGGTGAGCGTCCATTCCACTCCTGAGGGATCTTGATAACTTCACCTTTGAGTTCCTCAAGCTTGGAGTAGTGTGGATGTTTATAGGTACTGCTATGCTATGTATATGTAAACTTGTGGTTTCAAAGGGTACTGAAGGCACATACTTGAGAGTATTGGCCTCTACACTCAGGGGCAAAAGTGATTCGAGGATGTATAGGGCTGAAAGAAAAGAGAATGATTTTCCCACACAAGGCATAGTTTAAAGTGGCCAATGAATGGGATGAGATAGAAAGGGAACACTATCATGCGATGTCAACGGCTCCTAATTATTGCCCTTATGAGAGTTCCTATGAGGAAGAGTAATAAGGTTTTCATGCAATAGGAGGGCCAGCTCTCGTGTGTCAGCTTTGTTAGTTGTTTCTGGACTGGTAACACTCGTTACTAACGGCTTTATATTATCTATGTAGGTGAGAACTACAAGGAATGAATGTTGTCGGAACTGCAGAGGAGCAACATTGAAATTGCGTACACATACTTGCTGAGTGTAATTGGTGATCATAATCAATGTTAAACTGTTTAAATAATGAAATTTGAATATCATTCTGTGAATAGATATAAATATTTTGCATGTGAATGAAAATTGAGAATGGAAATGAACACGACAAGCAATGGAGTTTAAACTTGGCTCAGATGATGAAAAGAGTTGTCAGGATCCCTCGGGAATGGAACAACTTGCTTAGTAATCCAGAGCTTGCTTTGACTAGCACGTGCAACCGCTCATGGTACGTGCGAGTCAGTCTTCCCATCTCTCGTCGCCACTAAAATACAATAAATTATATATATATATATATATATATATATATATATATACT
>JAURVB010011896.1:0-27550 GCA_033002965.1 Piper betle | reverse complement strand
AATATATTTAACCATATAAAAAAACGGTCACAAGAGAGGGGGGTGAGCCGCTAGATTTTGAACCAGCGGCTCGCCCAAGAATGAGGGGGCGAAGGTGAAAATAACTAGAGACGCTAAATACGCTGTAAAAGTATGTAGCGCACCCCCAAACTAAACTAACAGTATATACAGTAGATTGGTAGTCCATGCCCCATGCCTGCCCAGGCAGTGAATTTCTAAGTCGTAGACCAAGTTTGCAGGGTCAATGCAGCCGTTGTCAGCCTCTTGCCTTCCTCGGGTAGCCCTTGTTTATTTGGTTGTCTTCTTCGAACTTGGTCACAAATTAATGGCATAGCATAGAATATATAAGAGAAGTGCCGAGTAGTGTGAACTTTGGCCATTTTGGTTTTGCTTGTAATTTCTCGAATACTAAGAGGATGTGTTGACTCAGAATGTTGATAAAGCTTACACTAGATATGGGTTGAAACTCAATCAAGTTGTAGTTAGTTTATTAATAATAATATATGGACTGTGTCAATAGTAGTACCTCAATTCAATGCGTAATATTATGCAAAGATATTTTTTTGGGGTTGGAGCAAGAAGCCAACCTGTTAATGTCACCATCTTCTTCCAACCTGGAGCAAGAACCCACATTTTTCTCTGTGGAAAAAATCTGTGCGTTGACAGAGTTGGACACAAGTGGAAGAAGAACAGGTTTCAGAAGTAGGATCCAGAGCAACCCTTCTGCTCCAATAAATGCACGCGTTAAGTTGAGTAGGGAACAAAACTAGTCTTTCCTGTGTCTACGTCAATTTCGCATTTTCTTTTATTACACGCATGTGTATATATATATATATATTATTTAATTATTTATTTTTTTAAATACCCAAGGGAGGATTGTAGACAAGTTCAAAGGTGATAACGATGGGAAAGACTTTAGTAGTTGAAGAAATTTATTATATATGATAAAATAAAAATAAAATAAAAATTTATCTTCTAGCAGAATGAATCTATGATGAGAACCACCACACTCCTAAGTCAAAATGATTAGTAAAAGAAAACCTGATTTTCATGACTTATAATCTCTCTCGGTGGCTCGTTTAGGTAGCTCTTTTTGTCTTTCTCTTTTATGTGTGAGATAAGATCTAGAATTTATAAGTTTTTTATTATTATTTTAAGTTAACTTATAAAATAAATATAAAAAAGTAATATTTATTAAGTTAATTTATTTCTTCGGTCCACCCTCGTACGTACGTGTCTCCACCAAAAAAAAAATATCCCAACACTAGTTTACTTTGATCATTCTGCGGGTTGTCTTCTCTTTATGATATATTAGCTTCCTTCCTGCTGTTGTTTCTCTTGCTTTGCTGGGTGCTTATCTTCTCCTTCATCGGGGAATGTTGGAAGTGAATGGTATGTTGGTTGGACTTTGCATGCACTGTTATGTCCTTCTGAAACCTTCTACCATGCTTAGCTACTTGTTTCCGTGAAATTTGATCATATGCATGTAATTTTTGAGTTTGGACTACAAAATAGGGAAGGTAAACTAAGAAAATGGAAATTGAGAGGTTGGTGAAAGAAGAGAATCATTTGACATCCTTTAAATGCCAAACGGTGGCGGTGGCCGTTTGTGGGAACAAGAAGAGCAAATTGGCACTCAAATGGGCATTGGATAAATTCAAATCTGAAGGAAGAGTTGTCTTCAAGCTCTTGCATGTCAGGCCGAGGATAACCACAGTTCCCACACCTAGTAGGTTTTGATACAATATCATCTGAACATGGAAAACCTCAATTTTAGTTGATTTTTAGAATATATCTAATGGTTATTTGTAAAGCCTATGGCGAATTTTACTCTTTCGACTACTTCTTTTCACTGCCATATTTCATGTTAGCAGTGGGAAACTCTGTTCCTATATCAAAAGTTAGAGATGATGTTGTTGCTGCATATAAAAGGGAAATGGAATGGCAAACTAATTCAATGCTTCTTCCTTTCAGGCAAATGTGTAGTAAGAGACAGGTTAACTCCAACGGTCAAATGAGTTCTTTTTTAGGCATTTTTTAACACAATGTTCAAAACTGCAAACTGGCTTTGTTCTACAGGTTGAAGCAGATGCTATAATAATTGAAGCTGATGTTGTAACAGAGGCTATAGCAGCAGAAGCTTCCAAATCCTCTTTTACAACTTTGGTCATTGGAGGTTCATCTCGAAATATGTTAACCAGGTAAAATTCCTTTGTCATCTAGAAGTAATAATTTTTATATATACATAATTTTTATACCTTTCTTGATGATCACCTATGTATCATTTCCTTGCCATCTTGAACAGATCCTTCTATAGTCGATAAAGGGCCTCTTTTTCTTTAGCTTGGAACTTTCTTTTTCAGTTCTTTCTGCTCAGCTTCTGTATACTTCTAAAATTTCCTCTACTTTGAGGACACTCTTTCATAACATTCTATGGTATTTGTCTAAGAAAAAGTGTACACATATCTCTCACTTTGACTCAGGGCTTTTTCTCTTCCTTTTTTTTTCCATAGAAAACTTAAAGGCCCTGGTACATCAGCCAGAATTTCAGAGTGCATTCCCACATTCTGTACAGTATATGTTATTTCCAAAGGAAGATTATCATCTGTCCGTCCTTCAACTTCAGATATAACCCTAAGCAATATAGGTGGTAAAAGTGAAGATGGGGTATCCTTCACCAGTGAGAAAAGTAGTACATCTAGTTCACAAGCAGGTGAGAATCATTCTTTTTATCTGAAATTTGTAGTGGAGAAGTTTTAGGATTCTGTATGCTTCCGGATCAATTTATACTTATTTTCGTTTCTTTATCTAAGATGGTTGTGAAAATGAAAAGAAATGCTCCTCAATCAATGGACATGGAATAAATTGATCTGAGCTATTTGTGCAAATGTTAACAATAATTTGATATGATGAATTATTCTAATTCTCGACTAAGATTAATATTTGATGGCAAACTTTGGTGTCATCTACAATTTGATCCAGCATAGTATATCTGTTCTACCATTGTATCCTGAGGGAAGAATCTAACATTTGACTTGTATGCTTTGTAAGGAACAAGTGCAAACTCTTCCAATGACCACTCTTACAGACGATTTTCTTCATTGCCGATATTGACAAGTAATCATGCTCTATTGAAAAGAAGATCAAAATCAGGTCTTCCCCACCAATTCAGACATCTACCATACTCAACACAAGACGATGTTGAGACTTCTACCGCTAGTTTTTCAAAACTGTCTCCCATCTCTAGCATCGGAAGTGATGAAATGGATGATGATTCATTGACTTCTGATCAGGTATCCTCCTCAAATAACATGGTAGATACTTCAATTTCTAGCAACCAGGTGAGCATTTTAATTACAGAAATACATAGTCAGCAATTTATTGTCACCTCTAAAAACTAAAATATATTAATAATTGTGATGACAAATGTTCAAATAATTGCAGGTGGATGTCAATCTTGAGATAGAGAGATTGAGAATAAAGCTCAAGCATATTCCACGAATGTGCACAATGGCTCGGGATGAGAAAAGAGATGCTTCCCAAGAGGTTGTTCCAATAGCCTTTGTAGAGAAAGCACCAAATCATATATCTTCTAAAAGTACACACTAGAAAGCTTGAAACTACCTCAATCATTTTTTTGAAGAAATTGTTTTGCAGTTGAATGAACTAAATAAAAGGAATATGGAAGAAACCAAAAGACTTCAAGAGGTCACTTTGCGAGAGCAGCAGGCCAGTGAAGTGGCTATACTAGAGAAGGAAAGGTATGAATTTGCACAAAGGGAAGCTGAACTTGTGAAGGAATGCGCCAAGAGTGAAATTTTAGATAGAAAAGAAGCAGAGATTAAAGCTGCCCAAAATGGCGATGAAATGCCGAAGCATGAAGGATCTCTAGTACATATTGATCAAAAGTACAAGAAATTTTCCTGGGAAGAAATTGCTTGTGCCACATCCTCATTCTCTGATGCTCACAAAATTGGAATGGGAGCTTTTGGCACAGTCTATAAGTGCAAACTGATCCACATTGTGGCAGCCGTGAAAATCTTCCATCAATTTGAAGGAAAGATGAAGAGGCAATTCCAGCAAGAGGTATTGAACTGAACCCAGCTTTAACAATGTTAGTTTGAAGTATCTGAATGTGAACTAATGCAAGACATGAGGTGATTACCAAGTTACAGCGCAGAAGAAAGTTTCAAAGTGGACACTGCTCAGTTTTTGTTTGTGCAATGTTATGAGACACTAGATTTTGGACTATGTCTCCTTTAAACCTTTCAAATAAGCTGATGGTCCTTCACTCCAAAAATTTAAAATATGGATTCTAATTTTCTTGTTTATGTATTCTGGTATCCTTTCCATGGCAATTCTTCAATGCATTTTGATGTTTTTTTTTTGTGTTCCAGCTAGAAATTCTGAGCAGCATTCATCACCCCCATTTGCTGCTTCTGCTTGGGGCATGTCCTGAGCATGGCTGTCTGGTGTATGAGTACATGGAAAATGGTAGCTTGGAAGACAGATTACTCAGAAAAAATGGCACTCGGCCAATACCTTGGTACTGCCGATATCGAATAGCTTGGGAAATCGCCTCGGCACTTGCTTATCTTCATAACTCTAAACCAAAGCCAGTAATTCACAGGGACCTGAAGCCTTCCAACATATTGCTAGATCAAAATTTAATTAGCAAGGTCGGTGATGTTGGTCTTTCCACATTGCTTCCTACTGACAGTTCTTCCGTCTGTACTATGTTTAAAGATACAACACCAGTTGGCACTCTCTGCTACATAGATCCTGAGTACCAAAGGAGTGGTTTGGTCTCACCAACGTCTGATCTCTATGCTTTTGGCGTTGTCATATTGCAGTTACTGACTGCAAAATCACCTGTGGCTCTTGCCCATATTGTAGAAACTGCATTAGAAGAGGGAAACCTAGTTGGTATATTGGATGCAGAAGCTGGGCAATGGCCATTGGAAAGAGAACACAAGACCTGGCTCTTCTTGGACTGAATTGCACAGAATTGAAGGGAAGAGATAGACCTGATTTAAACTCACAAGTCCTTCCAATGTTGGAGAGGCTCAAAGATTTCTCCAAAAGGGCAGCACAAGTTGCATCCACTGCTGTTCCTGCTATTCCACCAAGCCATTTCATCTGCCCAATTCTTCAGGTCTCGTGATTGTTTGCTAGAATGAACTTCTCAGCTTATTTAGTTGAGCTTCCACGCATTGTTGATTTTTTTTTTTAAATGCAGGATGTGATGAGTGATCCTTGTGTTGCTGCTGATGGATACACATATGATAGAAGTGGTATTGAGATTTGGTTCAATAAGAGTGACAGATCTCCAGTGACAAACTCGACTTTGCCTCATAAGCATTTGATCCCTAACTACACCCTTCTGTCAGCAATTACAGAGTGGAAGGCAAGGAACACATGACACTCACAGCACCGTTTGAATCTAACACATGAGAATGTGTTCTTTGTTATGATCGCGTCTCTGGCGACAATACCGGATTTGTGGCTAATATGCAGCATAATCTGGTTTAATCAACTCAAATTGTATTATATAATATTTAGTAGAAAATTACATCTATACTGTTAATAAAAATAAAAATAAGAATATTTTTGGGGAAAAAAATAGATATAATGCAATAGTTAGAAATATGAATTGTGTATTAACCTCTATATGTATCTGTCCACATCATTCACAAACATAACACTTTTTAGTTTTTATATAGAGAACAATTTCACTAATCCAATGTGCTTGGTAAAAAAATCCCTAAAAAAATGGTTTATTTCTCCAACTAAAGAAAACAAAGAAGGGAAACTTGCCATTCTTACAACTAGAATGTGAAGACTAAATATGAGCTTTTTGGACATTTACACTCTTCCCTAATTTTTCTTTTTTAAATGTACCCTACATTGAAATTGACACCTTCTATATCAGTATTAATAATCAGATGATTTCAATTGAAATCTTTTATATTTTCACCTATCCTTCAAACACTGGCCACTTTTCCTTACTATTTTTGACTCAAAGTTCTTCTATCTAATATACTATACCAATATGATAGGTTCTGCAATGGAAAAAGAAAGCCACTCATTACATCACTATACCTTGTAGCGCTTAGCAAAGTTCGGCCCAAACGAGAAAACTGACCGAATCAAATTGCATTGGTTTTAAAAAAATATTTTGGTTCTATTTGGTTTTCACATTGGGTAATTTTCTAAGTTTGTAAAAATTTGGTTAGGAACTGAACCGAGCTGAAACCAACCAAAATATGGGTTGATATTAATTAATTAATTAATTGTATTTTATTTGAAATGTTCAGCATATTCTCTATGTATAAAATCATTTTAAATATGATTATGATAATTAAATTGTGTTTTAATTTTGATAGTTAAATCGTGTTTTAATTTCACTTATTATAAAAATTGTAATTAACTTTAATATATTTTTAATATTTTCCATTCCAAATAAACCAAACCAAATAGACTAAAATATTTATGTTTGGTTCAATTCTGTAAAACCTGCGATCAGAGTCAGGGTTTTATAGTTGTCAATCGGTCGGTTCAATCATTTGTCAGAGTTGGTTCAGTTTTCAGAATACGTGCGTGGAGCTGAGACCTACTGTATGTATGTGCTATGAGGGGTTCTTGTATACTTGAATATATAATTAGAGCATTATATATGCAATAATATATTGAGTTATCAGTATATACGAGAGTATATATTTATTTATTTCTTTTCATCTGTTTGATCATAGAATTAAATTCACAACCTTGATCGTATTAAGACGTGTTGGTTAGGATTTTGGTTGTGTAGGTAGTTTTTAGAGCGTATCATTTAGCGAATGTCTAGCTTTTCTTATTTTTTATTTTTATTTATTTATTTATTTTTACTCGCGTCCATGATTTGTTTGAGACACCTTAACAGCCTTCAGACAGCTTTTAGAAGCTCCTAAAACACACTTTACATCTAATTGATCATATCTTAACCATGCAACACCCCATTTTGGTTGGCCTATGAACCAAACCGAAAATGCTAGCCACTTCATAACTTCAATAAAAAAACAAAACATTGTGGCCCAGATTGGACAAGCTAGCCACTACCTTCATACCATAAATAAAGACTGTGAAATAAACCATATATATGAATAAATAATGAGAAGACCTAAGATATAAAAAATGAACTCGGTGGCGTGGATTACGCCTAAGTTGCCCTACATGATCAACCAAATCCGATAGATGATTAGAGCGATAAAATAAAATAAATACGAGTCTTAACTGACACATGATTTAAGCGCCAAGATTTAGTCTAATGGCAAGAGTGAACTATGGTGGCAAATGTGAACTCTGGTTCCTGAAATGAAACCCATTTCAATACTACTCCAAATAATGCATGGAAGTATTTGTATACTCACATCAGTAAACAGACCACTAACAATTTGTACACAAAACGAGATAATAATTGATCAACACAATGAGAAATGGTCAGTTTACAAATCACTAAAATGCAATCCCAAATTAAGAATGAGGGCAGAATAGTCGACATGGTGGCGAAATAGGGTGACGGCTGTGGTTTTCACCTCCAACAAATTAGAAAAGATGCAAAATGAAAAGATAGGGTGTGAACCTCATCGTGGCTATTAATTTTTCATCTAATAGTTCATATTTGATAGTTACATGTGAGTAGTCATTTATAATTATAAAATTACTTACCTATAATTACCTAATGTGAATCATTAAATAAAAGATTGACGATCACAATCTAAATTTATAAAGTTCATAAACTAAAAACATTCACATCCTAGCATTTTTGTGTTGTGTGTGTGTACACACGTGTGCGTGGGTGTTCATGTACGTGCGTTCACATAGATGAGAGTAATGGAGAGGTGTGTGAATTATTTGTCTAAAGAATTAAAAAGATGTGATAATGAATAATGAAGAAAAATGAAAAGTTGTACACTATAACCCCTTCAAGGAAAAATTCAAAATGTCTTATGGTGTAAGTAGGGATGTTAATTGAGCGGGCCAATTCATGAGCATTTGGCTTTCGGCCCGGCTTGATTCAATTCGAAACTCGACATTTAAATACTCAAATTTGAACTCGAATCCTACGAATTGAGTTTATTCAAGTTCGAGCAAAGCAATATTTGGCTCGACCCGACTTGATTATAACTCAACTCGACTCAAACTCAACTTGATAATATAATATAATAATATACATAATATCACTTGAATATTTAAAATACATTTAAAAATGTGACGGGTGATATAATTTTGCATTAAAATACACTTCTTCGAATTCTTCCTAACTTCAAATTTCCAATCATCTCTTTCATTCACGGTTTTATCTAGTTAATAGTTATCTATAAAAAAATATCACATAATATTATGAAAAAGAAAAAAAATTATTAATAGAGGATGCACAATTATATTAAAGTTTTCTTCCACGTTTGCCGAAAACATGATATGAAAAATGATTGTATAAGAAAAAGGAAAGCACTAAATCAAACCCAAAAGAATAAATACTCAACAAACATACACAAAAGAGAAATCAAACACAAAAAATTATGGTTTTTTAAACAATATCAAGAAATTTAAATTGGCTTAATTCAATTTAATTGTATATCATTTTATTAGATTTTATTATATTTTATTTAGTATTTTAGGGATTTATTTTATTATTATTGACTCGAGTCTGGAGAAAGAAAAAAATTATTTACACAACTACCCTCATATTCATTTTCTCCCCAATCGAAGCGTCGCTTCATCTTCTCTCCCGAACGGCCGACCTCTTCTTATAGTCACGTCGTGCCTCCGCTGCCACTGTGGATGATGGAAACCTTCATCTCCGACCACCGTCCCCGACCCACCCCGTCCTCCTCCGCCTGGATAGCGGCTTGACTTCCCCATCGTTCTTGGAGTGCAGCTCTTCCTCTCCCAACCGCCTTCGTCTTCTGATCGCTACTGCTGCCACTGTGGCCAACCGAAGCCTTTATCTCCAACCACCGTTCCCGACCCATCCCCGTCCTCCTCCTCTCGGACCATAGCCTGACTTCCCCGGTATTCCTGAAGTGCAACTCTTCCTCTCTCGGTCGCCTTCGTCTTCTGGTCACTACCACCGTTCTGGCCAACCTAAGCCTTCATCTCCAACCACCTTCCCTTATCCATCGCCGCCCTCTGCCCTGACCGCGGTTTGAGTTCCTCGGCATTCCCGAAGTGCAATCTTCCTCCCAGCCGCCTTCTTCTTTTGGCTGCCGCTCCGCCACTGTGGCCGACTAGAGCCATCATCCCCAACCACCTTCCCTAATCCAAAGTCGTCCTCCTCTGCCTAGACCACAGCCTAAGTTCCCTAGTGTTGCCGAAGTGCAATCTTTCTTTGGTTGCCTTCTTCCTTCGCAATACTGTGACGATCTCAGGAATGGACAGGTTTTTATTTTACTGTACATAAAAAAACCATCACTTAGCCATTTAAAATAATTAAATTCATCATTTGCCCCTAAATTCTAGCTTTATTTCTTTATAAAAAATATTGCTTAATTTTTATCAAAATTAGCGTTGTTAGGCAAATGAATATCTTTTTTTCAAAATTAGCATTGTTAGGCAAATTAATACCGTTAAGTGATAACGCAAGAAACTTCCAACCGCTTAATTTATGATATAGAAGTGTTGCATCAAAATAAAATTAATTGATATTAATTTCATTAAAATTAATTAATAATAAATGAATGTATTAAAATAAATTATATGATAATTAAAAATATATTATTATTTTATTTAATTTTCTATCATGGTCTTTTTATAACCCATAAGATGAAATATTTTTTATTATTTTTTTACATATGGGTTAAAAATTAGACTTAGTTAATAAATAAAATAAAAAAATATTAATGGGTCTTTTTATCATTTTTTTGGCTAAAGGGGTGTGAGTTGACCGTGCATCTATTGTTAGATATTAATTTAACAATTAGTTGGTGGTATGAAAAATCAATGCTGGGATAGATAAGGTATAGAAGGGAAGATGATTATGATGGATTAAATCTTGAAATTTAAGAGGCTTATAAGCAACTGTCGTTTTTTATGGCTAGATGCTAAGTTCAAAAGTTAGTCTCTTAATTGATATCTGTCATTGTGAATTGGTCCTCCATTAAGTTTCAGCATCTTTAATTTTATTGTTTTTGTTAAAGGCACATGATATTAAGCATCTGTTGATCCCAACAAGGGACTATTTTTTGCTCCATCATTTGCTGATATATGCTAAGCTGTCAATTTTATTCACGGTAAGATTCACTGATACGTATTGATAAATATCAACTTTTTTAATAAATTTTGTAATTTTGTTACACCATTTCTCTTGATAGAAAATGCATCTTGCCGTAGAACTACGTATGTCCACTGCCAGGCTGGTCGAGGATGCAGTACAACTATTGTTCTCTGCTATTTGGTATGTAGCTACAATTTTTTTATTTTTTGTTCAAAATTTGCATCTCACTAGCATTTTCCTTCCACCGGTGACGTACAGGTGCAGCATAAGCTGATGACCCCTAAATGTGCTTTCCAGTATGTGAGGAGGAGGCGGCATAGAGTCCTCCTTGCTTCCTCTCAGTGGCAGGTAGATGATAAAAAGCCGTTCTTTTCAGCAACAATTTAGTTTTTTCCTCATATGTTCATCTGATGAATAGGTGTCATACTTTGCAATGCTTGCGCAAGTGAAGGAAGCTTAATTACAAACCTGGTTGTGTTTTTTCAGGCTGTGCAGATGTTCTATCGACTCCACATGCAGAAGTTGAGAATGTTCTGTTGTTTGGACATTCCTGCTCCAAAACCTCATGCTGCATTGGTGACTGCTGCCCCGAAACTTTTAGCTTTTGACGATACTTCTGTGGTGGTTGTGACAGAAGCAGATCTTGATGGGTATGATGACACAAGCAAATCCGGCATTATAGGTAATAAGGATATATGGACAGAACTTAGAGTTTGTGTACAGGTCGCAGCTTGCAGGACAGGCGGCATTAGGTAGACTATCTTGCTTGTGGGTTCGCTGCCATGCTCCCAATAAAATGCCACAGCCTGGAAAACTTCTTACCATAGATAAGAGTTGCTCGGTGGAGGCTGACCAAATTGGAAACTTGGGTGTCGACATCCGTGTTTGCTGAACATGAGAATGTTATTAACCGAAGTTCTCGATTCATTAGGTCATATCTTGCAGAAGAGACTATCCAATGCCCGGAGAGAGTTGGACTGCTTTTAAGTTGAGTATTTAAATCGTTAGGAAGTGCTTCTTTTTAAAGAATCTGAATTTTTGAAAGAAGCACAATTGTGCGTTGAGGATTAAAGTTTGTATTTGCAGTTCTCTCACCTTTGTGGAGTCTGTAAATGTTAACCTAATAAATGTTGCATTTGCCTTTAATGTTACTGGCTGGTCTGGGTTTTGGAATCGACAATCAAAGGGCCGACCTGTCAAAATTAATTGATGTGAACCAGGAATTTGAAAGGTGATTTTTGTGAATGATATTCATGGAACATTTTCAATCCTTTTCTTCGAATATGGGGTAAACGTAGTTTTAAATGAAAAACTATTGTTAGAAAAGAAATGAATTGTGTAATACTTATGTTCTTTACCTGGATTATGATAGGGGTTAAGTGTGAGCTATGATTTAAAAATTTTAATTTTGGTAATTATACAAGGATGTAAGTTTATAACAACCTGGTTTAAAAGTGTAACATGATAGGTTTATTTATCTTTTTAAAATTGGTTAATCAAGTTTTAAAGATATACGGTCTATTTTTATTTATAAATAGGATAAATAAAATTTTATCTAAATAGATATTAGATGTAAAATTAAGTTAAAAAGGGTTTTACAATTTATTTATCTTAATAAATTTTGTCCCCAAAATTCTTATAATTAGCCTATTATTAATTCTAGTTCACGACTTTATTTTTTGTTCGTGAATGACAATCTATCCAACGTCCTTAATTAATCCTGACTCAAAATATAATATAATTGGTCAAGTCATTTTTTTTAAATAGTTAACTAAATTAAAATTTTATAATTTATTTTCACTTATAAACACGATCTTATCTCAGTATAAACGTGAGTGTTGAATGACCGTCAAGAATTTTTTAAAAGAAATAAATAGGTTATAAATTCTTGGATTTACTGTGTTTGTTGCCAACTTCCACTACAACCTACACGAAGGTTGATGTCTCTGTAGAAGAGCACTCATGGTGTCAATTCATATTTTTTATTTTTATTTTTCAGAGCAAGTTAGACGTAGGAATGTTGTCTGACATTATCGTTTTTTCATAGCGGATTCGAGAATATCGTTAGTACTTTTCAACGTATAAAGTAAGGGTTGAGAATTTGTCTATATAAGTCATTCCTTGCGCCCACGAGGCAATACGCAAATGTGTATACTTTGAGCTTTTCATTTTGAACAATGGGGCTTCTTGAATGGATGAAATCAGTTTTGGTCGGCCCAGTTTCTATTATTATAAACGAGGTTTTCATATCTTACTATAATCCTAGCCTCTTTGTATTAATATGTTTTCAAGAGCAGACGCCAATTGGTTCGATCATAGCCGACGACCATATAAAGTGCGGTCTCCCCCCAATTAGAGTTGTAACCCGACCAAAAACAAAATTATTATAATTTTTTTATTCATGCAAAATGTACATTAAACGTACGGACAACTTACCTCCTCATCAAAATGGACGGCCTTGTGACTTATCAACAGCTAAATAATGATATGAAAAAACAAACATGAATGAAATTGATCAAATAATGGTATGAAATTACAGTAAAAAGTATGATATTTATCAGAAATGATAGTCAAACGGAGCATTGCTGACAGTTTCTTTATAAGCATTTTCAATGCGAGAAAAGATTTGAATGGAGTTTTGTACACAAATATCTGCATGTCTGCATACACTCGAGGGTTTTCAATCCACTCATTGAGAAAGTCGACAGCCTGCAAATAGATAGAAAATAATACCACCAAAAGCTAGGAACAGTATGCTTCAAAAAAATTAAAAAAAGAAAAGCTAGGAGCTGTGGAACAGTAGGCGGGCACTGGGAAGTTAAATGCAACAGAAAAACACAAGCAAGCAAACAAATTCAAGAGAAAAGAAACACAAGAAAAAAACACAAAGATATTAAGAGGAAGAAGAAATTGTACCAAGAACAAATTGGGATGGATAACGAGTTTGGGATAGATTCTCTCGAGGACGTCTCACTCCCACCTTTCGCTGAAAACATAGGTGTCAAAATTTTTTGCTCTTGCCCATTGACATACAAGTAGAATATCAGGAGTGAAAACTAAAACTTGCCATTTTTTACTTGCACAAGTTTTTTCCAACACCAAACACCTGTGCTGAGACATTTCCACCACAGAGCAATTCCTTCACCAGTTCGACCCTCACCATTAACACGTAGTCATACACAGCCGAAGAGTATTGACATGCAAATGTAAACGAATGCATAATAACAATACAAACATAGATCAATGTTGGAATTAATGATTTCCCATGATCAAAAGAGGCCAGTGTTGACGTTACGATTTACGATTGATATTGGTTAAGCATTTTTTACACTCCACAAACAACCTTGAAATGAGCAAGTGATGGAGGTCAAATGAAGACAATACTTTTTATCATTGCAATGACCATTCATGTGATCTCATAGCCTAGATTGAGTTAACAAGTTAAGAACAAAATTAAGCAAGAGGAAGATAGATTACTCGAGCTCTTTCACGACCTTAATCCCCATGGAATTGGCCATTCCAATGACAAGTACTTGCAATAAGGAACAGACTGATTCACCTTGACTATCTCGTAAACATGCTAGACAGTTATGAATGATGAAACAGTGTGACCAGGCCTGCCAGAACCAGACTCAATCCCTGCTGACTTATTAAAGTACCAAATCACAGAGCGATTTAACCGTGAACTCAAACATGTTGTCTTTGAAAGCTGTGATAGTTACCGCCATGGGAGTTTCAGGTTTGTACTTCTGAGTTCGAACATTGAAGTCTTTGCAGAAGGTCATGAGGTTGAGCCAGTACTGCCCAAGGTAGGTCCTACTGGAGGTGCTGGACGAGCTGCACCAGCTGAGACTATAAATCTGATCGTGGCAGCAACTGGGCGGGTAGCTAAGATATCTTTCACACTGAACATATTGGGGAAACTATTTCTCGAGATTTCAAGTTTTTAAATGCTTGCTACTATGTCAAGTTTTATTATTCCCTGTCATAAAAAATGTATCTGTCAAAATAGGGTATGTTATAGCCAATAATGCGGACTTTCAAGAAATAGTTTTACTTTCAAAGTAAACATGTATGTTGAACATCCAAGGGAAGTTGGCAATGTGATAAATTGAAACAAAGGACATGACTGTGAATAAAAGAGGAGCACATAATATGGCTATGTGCAACACATTCTGGACGGTTTAACTCAAAATTGTAAGAAAATGGAAAACAAACGTAGTATACCAATGACCATGATCCCAAACAAGTAAAGCAGCATCCATGACTCTCAAATAACAACTAAAATAACACAATTTTCTAAATAATATTAAAAAATTCATTATGACACCCATAGGACTTCAAAATGTTAACTGAGGCTGCAATGTAAAAATAAACAATCATGAATATCGATTATAATAGATAAATCAACTCGCAACTACGGCATCATATTTTACTTGGACTACCTACATTCTTCAAGATTTATATCACTCTATTCGATGTTCTTGCTATCTTTTTGATAATATTAGTGTTCTACACTTTATGGTTAACCGAGTCGTACATTCACAATCAATACACAAAGCTATAGACATTCATTATTTAAAAACAAAAGCTGGAAATAAGAAATATTCAATCAGTATCTAGGTGATTGCAAATGGAAAAGAATTAGTTATACCTACAGTATTCCCAGACCACCCCAAACCTACTACAATTAACTATGAATCCCAAAATTATTAAGTGTTTCTTAACTATCTAAGACACGGGAAAGAAAATTGATACTCAAACTCAAAACCCAATTTAAAATATGGCTTGTGGAGGGCCCATTGGCCACACATCAATCAACACAGGTCTGAAAATTTCATTTTATAAAAGAGAATTAAAAATAAACCCATAAACAACGAACAGTTAGGGACATGAAAAAACTGAGCAGATCTAAGGAATTCCAACATGAGATGCATTCAATAGACTGCTTTGTGGTCATTACCCACAGCATAAATAAATGGTTCTACGAGTACACGCACACAAAAAATCCACCAAATTTTACATTATATATCATCATGAATCATTGCAAACACAAAAAAAAAGCAAAAGATAAACTAACATTTCCACGCTTATATAGTGTCAACAGCACTACTCAGAAAGCTAAATCACAACGTCTCCGGCGGAGGGCAAGAGCAGGGAAAAGTTGGGAGGGGTACGGGGACGGGGGCGGCGGCGGCGACGCGAGGTGACGGAGGTCGTCGATCCAGGTAGGGAGAGAGGGTGGTCGGGCAGGTGGGAGAGAAAGGGGGCATTTTAGGCATAATGGGAATCTAGTGGGGGTACTTAGGGTAATAGGGGGATTAAATTGGGCGAGTAAGATTTGATTTTAAATTGGGGCGGGTACTTCGGTTCAAACTGAATTAATCGATTGAACCAACGTTGGTTAGATTTGATTTTAAGAATTTGTTGGTTTGGTTCGATTCCAATTTTCAGCAAATTTTAAAAGTTCATGAAAAATTAATTTTGAATAAATCGAACTAAAATATTTGAGTTTAGTTTGGTTCAATTTTGGGTTCACTTCGATGTCCATTTTTGTGATCAAAGGACTATCTGAAAATTCGGTTGTATCAGCTTGGAATATTTTACAAGAGGTATAATAAAGCGTAATTTTGGGAATAATTTTTGAAATTTTACTTTAAATTGAGATAAGGGCCATTAAATGTAAAATGGGTTTTAGGAATTTCTAAAAACAGATTATCATGTCAAACAAATGCCGCTCTAAAAACTACAACCCAATAAAGATTTTTAATAAATGTGTGTTATTATGATCAACAACCTAAATTTAAATTTATGATCGGGGAAAAAATATAAAAATATATACTTTCATCTAGAGTTTATTGATGCATGCATGATACTATTATTGTGTACTTGATATATTAAAATTCTCATACCACGTGCATATAGTCGACTTTGGCTTCACGCATATATTTTTAAATTAGTATCAATTCGAATTAACAGTCAAACCTTATTCATTACAATGCCCCGGCACAAGTAGTAGGTTTACAAGTTGTCTGTATTTTTCATATATATTTTCTTTGAATCAAATAACTAAAAAAATCTTTGATCTTCGTCTGGTTACAATTGTACTGCATGCTTGGTGCCTGTAGACTACCCTTTATACGGTCTAGGACAAACAAGATTTGGGGAAGATATAGAAGCATGGTCTATATTAAAGAAACCCATCCAACTCAAGCTATGGATATTTTAATTTTTTGGCCCAGCTACTAATATATATATATATATATATTTATATATATATATATAAGATACTATACCATGTGCTGCCTATCTTTCACAGTGCAGGCAGCACTCAACCATGGTGCTGCATTCCCCCCCCCTTGGTGCGTCCCCCCAGCCACAACTCAACAAAGTCGCCGATCTTGGTCTGCCCTCTTGTGCCGATCTTGCCCCGTTGAAGGTGAGCTATTTTTTCAAATGATAGTATTTATAATCATCTGATTAAATTAAATAGTGAAGCTACTAAACAATGAAAAAAGTAAGTTGTTTAGGAAAAAATAGTTGCCTTGATTTTTTGTAATTATGTTTCTATCGGTATAAAAAATATATTTTCAGGTGAAAAATATTTGTAAATGGAGTTGAGGAGGCTAGAATTGCATGTGTCAACAAAGAAAAGGAACAAGCTAAAGATAAGAGTACTCTTGTTAGCACACAAATCAAAAAATTGGAGACTTTTTATTCAGTTGATACGAGCATCAGGTAAAAGTTAAGCCTTTAAAAGTACTTTGATTCAACTAAAAAATGTTTGTTGTGGCTATTTTATAGATTATATTCTTAGTTTTTCTAAATTTTATATTTTTTAAGAATGGGCAATCTTAAAGATAAAGGAAATGACAAAGAAGAATTAACCCAATATATTACAATATTCTATCCTATTGTAGAAGATGAATTCAAACCAAAGATTAGAATGCATTTTGATTGTTTACACATTACACTCAATTTCTACACTAGTGATTCAAAAATGACCGGATTTGGTATATATAAATATATTACAAATTATCATAAGAGAACAAAAGAATTATGTTCTCAAGTGTTTGTATATTCTAAAAAGGATATTCAAAAGAAGATGGACATAAAATACTGATTCGATATGAAGATGATAATAATAATGATGGTATAAGCATAAAATACAAAAAATGGCCGAGCCGCGAGGGGCAAGACAACGGGGTCGAGGGGGAGTAGGGCGGAGGGGCATCTGCGGCGGGGTGGCATCAAAATTTGTTTTCCTATCGTAGCTGGATCTAGTCGTCGCCACCAGATCCTGCCGCAATAGGGAAAAAAATTGGTCGCGTGGCCCGATCTGGCCATGGCCAGCCATGTCCGGCTGTCCCGAGGCTGAATTAGGCTGGTGGGCAGCCAGACACGGCTGTCCATGGTCGGATGTGGCCGACGGCGGCCAAATTGGCCACGACGGTCGTCCACAGCCGACACATCCACCAGCATGGGCTTTTTTTAAATAATAGATTTAGGCTGTCCATATAATCGGATGGCCAGATCAAAATGTTAACTTTAAAAAAAAAATCAAGCAGCCCAACTGATACAGAGAATCGACTCTCATATATATATATATATATATATATATATATAATCGAGCCCGGAGCCAACCCTTCAAGCTCACGGACGAAGGTCTCTAAAAAAAGAAATTGATTTGGAATTTGTCTCTCAGGTGGTAAATAAGTAATTTTGGAGTATCTGTGCACGAGCTCCACATGCAAAAGCTCACTCCTTAGACATCATAGGGTTGAATAAGAGTCTTTAGATTTTGAGACGTCTTGTGCGATCGTCATTCCAACACGTACCCACCCCAATTAATTTTTTAAATAAAACATGAATCGGTAAAAAAAAAGCAGTTGAAAGCATCCCAATACTATCTCTGTCTAGATGTTTTTTTTTCAAAGCTGAAATGTCTATTATGTGTGTGAGTGCTACCCTTTATTTTATTTACTATAATATATTGGGGTTAATTAAATAATTAAATCCTCATTTCATCGTATAAGAAGCATTAATCAAAATTAACGAATTAATTTTATGTAAAAAATTTTAAATTTAATAAAAACTACAAGACAAATAAATAAAATCAAATTTATTATAATATAACTCGATATAGAAAATATCTATAAAAGAATAAATTTTTTAATACTAATTTATTATATTTTTTACATAATTAGTATTAATTACAAATAAATAAAAAAATAAAAAAATATTATATATTAAAACCTTGACGAGGTTATCATAAATAATTACAAATGAATCTTAATAAAATATTTATTTATTTTTAATTCATATAATTTTTTCTCCCCCTCGTGAACCCTTTTTTTTCAAAAATAAAAAATTAAAGAAAAAATACATCTAAGTTACTTTTATTCTTTTCACCGAAATAAATTTATAAAATTTTAATTTTTACCTAAATCAAAATTATAATTTCATATATTTACAAAAAAAGGGTTAACCGAACGGCCACATGTTTTTGCGCAGGCAACTGATGCGAGCATAGAGGATGCAGTTGTATTACGGGTGTCACGTAAAGGTTAATTTTTTTATTTCGTGAAATTTAAAGATAAGGTTTTTTATTTCGTTATATACAGAGATGAGATTAGAGGCGTGTCAGAGTGCAATCCCGCCCGCCGTCGTTGACACTTGACACCATGGCATCACGAATGACGTCACTTAGAGGTTTGTTTTTTGGCTGCGTAAATGACGACGTGCCAAAGGATCTATCATCAGATACTTAGACGTGCGTAAATGAGGCATTGGACCAAAAATGATATTTTTTTCCCCAAAAACCATTTATTTTATATCAAAATCAGAATTAAACTGGTTTAATTTAGCTAATACATTTTCGAATTTCAAAATGATTCAGATTATATTTTAATTTGAATCGTTAACATCAGAAATTTTATATTTATTAAATAAGTTATTCGACTACTAAGGAAAGTATTTAACAAATATTTAATATATAAGGTAAAAAATTCCACAATGTATAAGTGCTATTTTTAAAAAATAACACAAACATTAATCTCCACCAAATTTTAAAATAACGGCCACAACACCAAGAGGCAATGCTAAACTTAGCCTCGTCGAGTCCATAATAATCGAATAATCTTCACTTTAAAACATTGATACAATTACTTTAAATTGTAATGTAATCATAATTGATTTTAATTTTTTATTTTTCTTAAAAAGAGACAAGATAAGCCATAAAATATTAGTAAATGTAATTTTAAAGAAAATAAAATATTTTAAACTCAATACTAATATAATGTATGGTATAATAAAAAAAGAATACACAACTCAATAATAATAAGAAAAAATTTATTAGCCTTAAAAAGAAACGATGAATATCAACAAAATCCAAGCGGACACCCGCCGCTGGGGATTACAACTACAACCACCGACTTTATCAGTAGCGCATACACGCAGCTGCCGGCTATTCATTTTTGAAGTTTTTGGACGAAAATGACGTCGCCGAGGGGCACCGTCCTCTTCTCCGTCGTCGGCCGTCTCCAGTACGGCTTCGACCTCTTCGCGGTCGCCCTCGCCGGCGACACCGCCGAGCGCCGCTTCTCCGACGGCCGCTCCATCAACTTCAATGGCCACTTCTCCGGCGACGCCGCCGCCCCCACCCTCGCCTTCGTCTCCGAGCGCGCCGGCTCCCCCGGCCTCTACCTTCTCCGCCCCGGCGCCGCCGCCCCGACCGCCTTACCGCCGTCCCCAGCACCCTCTTCCTCGACCGCCCCTCCCTCAACCACGGCCGATTGTTCTTCGTCTCCGCCCACGACCCCGCCTCCGCCCCCTTCCAGAGCTCCTCCGCTGTCTACTCGCTCGACCTCGCACCGCCCGCCGCCCAGGCGGCGGCTGGGGCACGGCGCCTTACTCCCCGGCGTCGTCGATTACAGCCCCGCGGTGTCCCCGTCAGGGAGGCTCGTCGCCGTTGCGTCCTACGGTGGACGGCCGTGGGACACCCGCGACTTCCAGGATCTCCGCACCGACGTCGTCGTATTCCCCGTGGCCGACCCGGCGGCGAGGACGGTGGTCGCCGAGGGCGGCGGGTGGCCGGCCTGGGCTGGCGACTCCGTCGTCTTCTTCCACCGCAAGGCCGACGACGGGTGGTGGAGCATCTTCCGATCCGACCTGCCGGAGAACCTCGTAACCCGAGGCGCGATCGCGAGCCCGAGGAGGATCACCCCGCCGGGGCTGCACGCCTTCACCCCCGCGGCCTCCTGCGACGGCCGACGCCTCGCCGTCGCCACCCGCCGACCGGGGACGAAGTTCCGGCACATCGAGATCTTCGACGTCGACTCGGCGTCGTTCTCGCCGGTGACGGAAAAGATGAACCCTAACCTCCACCACTACAACCCCTTCTTCTCGCCGGCGGGCACCATTGGTGGGCTACCACCGATTCCGTGGCGAGTCGGACTCGGATTTGGACTCGGCCGAGTTGACGATTCCACACCTCGAGGCGGTGGCGTCGCCGGTGGAGGGAATGTCGTTGGTACGGGTAAATGGGTTCTTCCCGTCCATTTCTCCGGACAGGGAGTTAATCGCAATCAACCAAGATCTGGACGAGGCACGCGGTGTACGGGTTTTGAGGTTGGACGGGTCGAAGAGGTGGACGCTGGTTAAGGATCGGATGGCATTTTATACGTCCTGGAGTCCAGCCGAGAAAGGGGTGGTGTACACGTCGGTCGGACCGATTTTCGAGTCGGCCCGTGTGACGGTCCAAATTGCACGGGTCTCATTCGATCCGTCTGATCTAACGGACGACCGCGATGAGGTCCCGGCAAAGGTGACGATATTGACAAAGGAGGAGACGGGCAACAATGCGTTCCCCTCCTGCTCCCCCGATGGCAAGTCGCTGGTCTTCCGGTCCGGCCGCTCCGGCCATAAGAACTTATACATTATCGATGCCGTGAATGGGGAATTCGAAGGGGAAGGGGAAATGTTAGGCAGCTGACGGACGGAGCGTGGATCGACACAATGCCCAGCTGGTCTCCGGATGGACAGTTCATTGCATTCTCGTCAAACCGGCATAATCCGGACAATTCGGAAGCCTTCAGCATCTACTTGGTCAGACCCGACGGGACGGGTCTAAAGCGGATCTATCTGGCAGGTCCTGAGGGCAGTCTGGACGCGGACAAGGAGAGAATCAACCATGTTTGTTTTAGTCCGGACTCACAATGGCTTCTGTTCACAGCCAACTTAGCCGGCGTGACAGCAGAGCCGGTGTCACTGCCAAACCAGTTCCAACCATACGGTGAGCTCTTTGTGTCGAGGCTGGATGGCAGTGAGCTCCGACGACTAACATGGAATGCATATGAGGATGGAACTCCGGCCTGGTACGCCGAAGAGGATGGGCTGGCGGCCAGGCTGGGGCGGCTGAAGCTGCAGGGGAGTGATGGCCGGCACGGAGACAAGCTCCGGGGCCGCTTCGAAGAGCCTCGTTGGATTACTTCTGATTAATGCACTCGTTTCTGGATAGAACAGTTCTGGTTTTCCATCTTGTCGGGAATAATGATAAAGTGATTGTAAAGCGCTGTCGTGGTGCTAAGTATGCAAATGACTTGAATTGTGTGTGATTATATGAAACAATGCAATTTATATTTCTCAATGCGATTGTTAGAGCCCATGAAACAGCTTTACAAACAGTTGATAGTCAGTATTTTTACTCCCGGTCATGTATGATACAACTAATTGCAGCTTAATATCATTGCAACTTAGTATCATTGCAACTAACACAATAGGAAGGTTTAACATAATACCCTGCACACTGTGTATGCTTCCATATTTAACAGTTGATAGCAAGTTTGCAGCAATGATTATAGGTGTAAAACTAAGCAGTAAAATAACAAGGACGGTAGGGAACCAGAACTAGAAAGCAAATGCCTGCCTTCGACAATTCTAATAATCTCCTTCATAGCATCAGATATGAATGATGTTTCACAGGTCGCTTTAGTCGCCTCTCAGCAATGTTAAATGATGGCTCTCGATCGTCCACCATGTATGGCAAAATATGCTTTTTCATGTCACTACGAGAAATTCCAAGATGGTTTCCACGGACAGTGATATACGCTTCTCAGCAATGGACCAATGGTAAATGATGGCTCTCGATCGTCAACCAAGTATGGCAAAATATGCTTTTTCATGTCACAACGAGAAATTCCAAGATGGTTTCCAGGGACAGTTATATATTTGGCCTTTCCAGCAAAGTTTAATGTTTTCAAGCCAATCCAATCTTCAACGTAGAGCTTTGTCCGCAGAGAGAAATTGCCTTGTTCGATAAAGATATACATTGTAATGCATAAATGCAAGAGAGTCTAGAAATTTACCTCTGGTGGAGGCAGCGCTTGGCTGAAGGAACCATCAGGATAGTATCCAAACCAAGATGTTTCACGCGGAATGAGAATTGTATCATGTTCGAACTGTCAAAGTCAAAGAAAAAGAGGTCAGATTAAAACACAAATGAACAATCGCAGACATGAAACCCATGAAAAAAATCTCTTCCCCATACCATGATGAGGACCAATGTGTGCAAACTGCTGAACCTGTTCTTATATGTTGCATTCCTCAAATCAGGAACCTCATTGTTAAGTTTGGAAGAAATCTACAACCTTTCAAATAGTTTGGAATGTCCAGTGAAAGAGGCAGGCAAATTTTACAAAGACCATCAAAATTAACCATATTTTGCTTTATATGCGAAAAACTTTACATTTACACTACCTGTAATGAAATTCCAAAGTAAAAATAAAAAAGAAGAAAGAGTTATATTCACATCAGCTATACTGGAAGTATACAACCAAATAAATGATAGGCCTGACCATTGGAGATAATTCAAGTCACCAAAACAGAATTTAATGACGTGCTGCACTATGAGCAATTCTTTAAGGAAAAAGCAAGCGCAATCTTTAAAAATATAATAGCATTGTCAAGTAAAATACAGTAATTCCCATACAAAAAATACAGCTTTCTATGGCCTAAAAATTCTATTGTCTGCACACTTCTAAGTAGAACTAAAATTTCTTCACCAAACAACAATATTAACATTCATCATATAACCTATCTGTTAGGATTAACTAAACAAAATCCTCGTTGAACAAGTAAGGATGAGAGATATACCAATTGAAATAGACAAACTATCATAAATACACAGGCAAAATGAAATATCAACCAAAATAGAAAAACTAATTTTATATGAAAAACCATAAATTTGGGGAAAAACCTACGGGGCAAACGGCCAGATCAAATTTACATCATAATTTTAATGCAGGAAATATCCATAGGAGAACAAACTCCTCATTACCAAATTATTGTAATTTTTATAAAATTAGTATTAACCACAAATGAAAAAAATAGAGAATAATGAATTACAAATTAATAACTTGGCAAAGTTAACATTCACAATTGCAAGTGAATCTCAATAAAACATTCACCTTTCATCGATCCACAATTTTTCTCTTCTCTTTTTATAGCCTTTTTTCTCCAAAACTAAAAACCCAAAGAAGAAAAGCACTTGACATTACTTTTATTTCTTTTAACAAAACAAATCTAAATAATCTTGGTTTTTTCCCAAAATAGGGTTTCAATTTCATGTATTTACGGAGGAGGGACAACCCAACAAACCTTTCTTTCCTGACTCTATGAAATACTTCTAGCCAGCATGAGAAGCTCTATCCATGCCTGCTCCATTCCTGTAGTAACATGTTCATCTTTTAACATAACTTTAGTCATCATGTTTAAAACATTCCTTTCAGTATGAATTTTACTTTCAAACATATCTCTTATCTAGTGATATCTTACATCAATGTGTTTGCTCCGTAAATGAAAACTTGAATTCTTACTCTGGTAAATTACACTATGGCTGGCAATCACAGTGTAGAATGTATTTCTCCTGTTTTGACACCAATTTCATTCAAATATCTCTTCGTCCATAGCATCTCCTTGCATGCTTCTGTAATAGCTATAAATTCGGCTTCAGTTGTAGATAATACAATACACTTTTACAACCTAAATGGCCAATACATAGCCCCATTAGCAAATTAACAACAAACCCAGATGTTGACTATTTTGTCTTCAAGTCACCTGCCATGTTTCCATCGGTGTAGCTAACCAATAAAGATTTATCACTTCCAAAACATAAACACATTTTGGACGTACCTCACAAGTACCTCATTATCTATTTAACTACTTATCAATGTTCTTCGCTTGGATTTGCTAAATATCTGCTAACTGTTCTAACTATATATGCTATATCTAGCCTTGCACAAATCATAGCACACATCAAACTACCAACCGTAGAAGTATAAGAAACCTTTGTAATTTCCTTCATCTATGTTTCACTTAAGTCACTTTTCTTCAACTTAAAGTGACCCCAAAGTAGAACTTCAACCGGCTTTGCATCTTTTATGTTGAATTTTTCAAACACCTTTTCTATGTACTTTTCTTGTGACATCTAAAGCTTTTTAACTCCCCTGTCATGCCAAATAGATATCCCAAAGATTTTCTTTGCCGATCACGAATCTTTCATTTCAAAGGATTTGTTTAAATTCTTCTTTAAACTTGTAATTTTGGCTCCATCATATCTTACAATCAACATGTCATCCACATAAAACAACAGAATAATAAAGTCACCATCATCAAAACTCTTGATGAACACATAGTGATCAGAAATAGACTTCTTGTACCCATTGTTTTCTATAAAGGAATCAAACTTTTTGTACCCTTGTCGAGGAGCTTGCTTCAAACCATACAAACTTTTTTCAGTCTGCACACCATCTATTCTTTTCCTCTGACTTTAAAACCCTCTAGTTGTTCCATGTATATGGTTTCCTCAAGATCACCATGAAGAAAGGTCGTTTTCATATCTAAGTGTTCAACTTCTAAATCCAAACTTGCAATCAAAGCTAGAACAATTCTAATAGAATACATTTTAACAAATAGAGAAAAATTTTCATCGAAATCAATACCTTTCTTCTATTCAAAGCCCTTCACCACCAACTTTACTTTATACCTTGGTTGTGTATTATTTGCTTCATGTTTGATCCTATAGACCTATTTGTTCTTTAATACTCTCTTCCCCTTAGAAAGATCCACCAACTTATAGGTATGATTATTATGTAAAGATTTTATCTCATCTTACATTACCTTCAACCACTTCTCCTTTTATACATGAGCTTTGACCTAACTGAAATTTTCTGATTCTCCACATTTAATGATTTTTACATATTCTAATGATGGATATCTTCTTGATGAAATTAGTTCACGAGTTGATCTCCTCACATTAGTTGGCTGCCCTTGATCAGAATTAGCATGTTCCTGTCCAACATCATTAACAAACTCATTAGAAATATCATGAGTTACCTCATCCTCATCCCCATCATCACTAGGTGGGAAAATAATTGTGTCATCCTGAACTTCCTCTTCACTTCTAGTTGAGGTTGAATGTTTTTTTATCTTTTTTAAGCTTTCTTGAGATTTTGTTTGAGGAACTTCTTCCTTGCCGAAGTCCTCAACTGTTTGATCCTCC
Source organism: Piper betle (assembly GCA_033002965.1). Classification (NCBI taxonomy): domain Eukaryota; kingdom Viridiplantae; phylum Streptophyta; class Magnoliopsida; order Piperales; family Piperaceae; genus Piper; species Piper betle. The sequence goes on along the minus strand of JAURVB010011896.1, from coordinate 1,736 downwards.
CTGAAAATTACATCTCTGTTTCGAATCAATTTTTTATTCTTAGGATCCCTAAATTTGTATCCAAACTTATCATCACCATATCCTAGAAAAATATATTTCACAACTCTAAAGTCAAGCTTAACCCTTTGTTCCTTGGGCACATGTGCAAAGCCTTCTAACCAAAGACTCTCAAATGAGAATAACTGATATTTTTGTCACTCCAAACCCTTTCTGGTATTTTATTATCCAAAGCATATGTGAGAGATCTATTAATTAAATAACAAGTTGTGCTCATGGCCTCACCTGAGAAGCTTTTAGGCAACTTAGCTAAAAACAACATACTTCTAATCTTCTCAGAGATGATCCTAATTATTCTTTCAACCACTCTATTATGTTGAGGAGTATAAGGAACCGTTTTCTCATTCCTAATTTCATGTTTGCTACAATATTCATCAAACTCAACAAAATAATATTCACCACCATTATCACTTCTAAGGCATTTTCAGAGTTTACCGGTTTCTCTTTCAACCAATACATGAAAATTTTTAATGATGCCAAAAACATCACTTTTATTTTTCATGCAATAAGCCCACACATTCCTAGAAGTACCATCAATAAAAGTGACAAAATAAATAGATCTGCCAAGAGATTTTACCTCTATAGGCCCACACAGATTATATTGTACCACCTCAAGAACTTCTGACTTTCTTATACTTGTGCTTACAAAGGATGTCCTACATTGTTTATCCACAAAACAGTGGTCACAAGGATTAATTTTGATGTCCTTAACCTTGGTAAGAAGATTTAGCTTCTTCAACATCTCTAGTCCTTTCTCACTCATGTGTCTCAATCGATGGTGCCACATATCAATAGTGGAATCAAGTGAGGAGATATTAACCTCCCTTCAAACTAGACTCGTCTCAATCTTGTACAAACTACAATACTTAATCCCTTCAGCAACAACAGAGAACCTTTTACAAATTTTCATACACCTTGGGCAAATTGTGAACCAAATCCTTCATCATCAAGCACTCTAGTTGACAACAAACTCATCCTCAAATCTGAAATATGTCTGATATTTTTAAGCACCAATTTGTAACCTGTATTTGTTACTATATGCTCATTTCCAAGCCCCATAATTTTGGAAGTATCACTATTTCTCATCTTCACTATACCCAAATCTGAAGGTTCATAGGCAGTAAAGAAATTTCTGCTTGGAGTTGCATGGAATAATGCTCTCGAGTCAACTACCCAACTAGCATCACAATCAGTCATCAAACAACCATTCCCACAAATAGAAAGAATCATTATATCATCATGTACAACATTAGTATTCTTTTCTCCTTGATCCTTGTTGTCCTTCTTTTTCAAGTTTTTCTTGAGCTTCCAACAATTCTTTTTATATGACTTGTCTTGTCACAATAATAACACTTCAAGTTCTTCTTAGGTTTAGACCTTCCTTGACCATCTGTTGTGTAGAAATTTTCTTCTCACCTCCTCATTCAGTAAACTACTTGTTATCATGTCCATTGTGAGTTTTCCATCTGAAGCCGCATTGCTCAAAGAGATCATCAATGTTTCTTAGCACTCTGGCAATGTGTTGAGGAGCAGGATAGCTTGTCATTCCTCATCTAAAGTCATCTTCATCTTGGCAAATTGAGTAATAATACTCTTCATGTCATTGAGATGCTCACTTATGTCACTTCTATCCTTATACCTCAAGTTCACTAATTTCTTTATCAAAATGGTCTTGTTGC
>JAURVB010011895.1:0-69875 GCA_033002965.1 Piper betle | reverse complement strand
AACTTTAGCAATTAAAAGTTTCAAGATTTAAAATGACTCTCGATTAAATTGGTAAAATGATTATGGTAGAGCATTTTACACCTATCATTTGTATTGAAACTCGACTCAATTAAATTAACTAAAATTTTTACCATTTAGCCTGATTGTGAAATGATAGAATATAGCCACATTGTGAATGTCCTTGTAGATTTTTGTCTACTTCAACTGGCCTGTCTTGCAGCTAAATTGTTTATTTTTAATGACAATCTTAACATCTATTATCTACCCATCTATTATATATCCACAAGAACATCAAGCAACAGAATTTTAGCACATATACACATCAGTCAAGAACATTTGCTTATAATAGCCTTCAACATTCTTGGCCTTTGAGCGTTTTTTGTGGTCAATTCACACAAGGTTGATGGTATAATATAGACTTCCAAACATAAGAATTTGACATATCATATTTGAGCTTGCATATCAAATAAAATAGTTGTGTATTTGTGGTGTGTCTGTTTTATTCTTCCTAGCTAATTAACTGTACATTCTGATCCAATTGCTCAAAATTGTTGAAGCTTATCCTATTTTTGCACTTACACTAGCTGTGATCTCTTTGATAAATGGCAAAAAAACTTGCTGCCATCTCAGCTATCAGATAAGAATTAGGACTGGATTGGATTGCCATCATGCCAATCAAAGATGAGCATAAATATTGAGGCAAGCTCATGGGATTAGAAGGTGAATATTGCCATGGCTGCCAACAAGAGAACTACTGCAGGCACTGTTTGTCTCCTCCTTGTCCTCCTTGCTTCAGGTATGTAATTTTAGATCTATAACTCCATGCAAAAGCTATCATATTTATGTTTTCTTGCATTGTGGTTTTGCACCTTATCTCAGTTAGGCTGGACTCGAAAAACCCAAATCAATTTAATTTAGTAATTTACGAATGTTGTTTGCATTTTTCATGTTTAAATTAGAGATGCATAAACCTTGTTAAAAAAAGTAAAGGGTAAATTTGTAGTTAGCATGCCCTTAATACAGCCCTAGAAAACTAGGAAAATGAGATGAATAGTAAAATATTTTCGCCGCCATTAGGACACAGTACTTAATATCTTTTGATTAATATTAATAATATCTTATTCCGCTGAGAAATCAATGGAAATATATAATTAACTGGTTTGAAAAAATTGGTAAATATGAAGCTATTTTTTGCCTAAGTACCCTCTTTAAATCCTCTATGGTTTTGGTTTTGCACCATTTTAATTCACATCCGATTTTTTAATATTTTCCCCAAAACTGGGTTTTTGTTGGAAACCCCCATATTTTGACGGGTATTTAATTAAATATTTGATCATAAAAGAAATTTTTAATATTTATTTATAATTTTATAATCCAATATGATTGCTCTAATTAATACAACTGTAAATTACAAATTGTAGAGGGGATGACAATGGTTGAAGCAGAGAGATGCTGGGAATTAGGTTACCATCGAAACTGTTGGGGGCTCTTTGGACATCCCTGCCAAACTTTTTGTGGGAAGAATGGAGCTCTTGATGGGCGTTGCAAATTTTTTGCAAGGAAGTGCTATTGTTTACAACCCATCTGCTAATTTTTATTTATAGCTAGCAATATGAGGAATTGAACAAGAAATATTGCCAACAATTTGTTTTCAAGAATATTCTCTGTCCAATAAATTGAAGAAGTTAATGGAAACTATGAGTGGTGTTGGAGAATGCAATGTTTATAGATTAATGTATTTTGCAATAAAGTATGGAAGTTATGAAATGGAGAATTATCATTATTATTGATAATATAGTAGAGGACATGAGGCTGTGATCTGATGATATGAATTTCTTGTATTTTCTTGTTGTGGAATTTGGTGGATTCTGATCACATTTGGGGGAACTGCTTGAAACCCACTAAAAAAACTTTGATAGTATTGCTTTGGGGAGAGAAAAAAATTATTAGTATATGTGCCTACTTTTGTGAAATATTTTCAGTTATTTAGTTAAAAGAATGAAATTACCAACTTGGTGGATTTTATATTAATTGGGAAGAAATTCATAACTTACAAAAAAAAACAATTTTTCTTTTTCTCATTTCTTTTCTTTCTGATGTTATCCCAAGTTAAGTTTGGAAATGAACGCTCTTGACTTACATATTCGATGCAGGATGTTATATCAGAGTAGTCATTGACAGAGTTCTTAAGAACACACCTATTAAATTAATTGAAGGAAAGCTAAAAATCGCATTCTGATAAAAGAAAATATAATGTGGGTTTTTCTTTTGTTGTTTTGAATTCATCTTCCTTGTACATGTTGACTTATTTAGACCAATAACTTCTTTAAATCTTTAGTTTACTTAAGTCATGGCAAGGCTCTCCAATTTTCAGTATTTTTAATAAACTTCGTGATTTTAAAACCATTTTTCTTTTCTTGTCACCAAGTTTTTTTCAAAAAATTTATGCTAGTACAATCTAAGGATTTTACTACAGTACATATACCATCAACATGTCAGCAAATGACACAACTCTTATTTTTTAGAAAAAAACCCAAAGCCAGGAAAAAAAATCTTAAATCCATTGGAGCAAGTAAACATTTCTGGAAGAAGAGGTGAGCTATTTTCTGTGTTTAGAAAGACTAGAACAGGCTTTATATGAACAAGACGTTTGAGGAAAAAAGGTTGATGAGAAAATCGTTATAAGATTGCTATATATCTCATACAGTTGAGCTTAATGATCACAAGTTTCATTTTTAATTACAGTTCTATCAACACTCTTTTTTAAGGCATAAAATAAGCTTAAAGCTGTGACCTTGTAAATGAACTTAATCTGATCTCCACAACCAAAACACAAGAATGCTGACAGTTCTCGACCAAAATCATAAAGAGCTGATACTTCTGTAGTCTCCAAGGCATTGGGAACTCCAAGGTTAACCGCTCTTCAGTAATCATCATTCTTGATCAAGAGTGGATATGGGGTATGGAATGTACAATGATGTTCAAGGAGGAACTTGGGAGCTCTATCCAGGAACCTCTCTCAGCGTAATTTTCCTAGATAAGTGGTTTAGAAGGAACATAACTTAAAATCACTCATAAACCACTAGGAATTAAAAGATTATACTTTCAAATACCATACCGATAACCATACAAAATTTTTAGGTGGTACAGGGTAAATATGGTTCAATTGGGTCAAACCCGATTGAACTACATTCTAAAATTATACATAAAAATTACATTAAATGTTAAAAATATATTTTGTCATCAATATTTTATTAAATCCCAAAATTTTCAACAAAAAACTAGATTTTGTGAAAATTTCATACGAAAAACAAGTACCAATTAAAATGGTACAAAGGCTTATTAACTAGTGACAGATTTAAAGGCTGTACACAATATCCCGGGTACGAGCAGGTGGTACAACATTATTTAAAACTATCATTAGACAATACATTGTAACAACTAATTGTTCAAAATTTTATGAGGTGCTCACTTCTTAAGCATTAACAATTACAACATTATCATTAGACAGATTATAGTTCCTGGGTCTGCTTGCAGCAATATCTCACTGCTCATAGCCACAAAATGGAGTTGATTAAGCATTAGCAATTAACTCATTCCCTAGTAGAAGACTCAGCATTGCATATGAACAAATACTCCGACACAAATAGTTCCTGGCTATGCAAATTTTGAACTTTATACCTTCACATGTGATAGTAATGCTAAACAGCGGCTGTGGCTCTTTTCTCAGAATCAGATTTCCCCTGAATTAAAAAAATCAAATTACTGAACTAAAATAGAGAAAAACAAAAGAAAAGAATAGATTTGTTTAGATCATGTACGCATCCATGCATAAGTCTAGACATGGCCATTTATAAACATGAAATGCAAAGCATTATAGACGATAGATAATTATTTCTCCATCAAAACCATAAGTCCATATTAAGTCTTATAACTACTAAAGATGCTCCAATTAACAAGTTTCAGACCCATGCATCAATGCACCACAATCATGTTCAACACTGATATAAAGCAAGCACATTCTTGACGGCAGTGGCCCATTCATCCAGGTCACAGAGAGATTGAATACTACCAACCATATGAATGACGCCAACTATGACCATCATCTGACCACCCATGTCAATGAAGTTCTTGTCCCAACCAAATAAATATGGAAAGTTGTCTTGCCAATCTGAAATTTAATAAACATTTCATATAAAAGGCTAACCTCAGCTAAAGCATCCTGTCGGATCTTCCTAGTTGGGGTTCTCATCGTAACAAACTCCTCAGCAGCTGTAGGGTGAATACCAATTGTGGCGTCAAAGTCTGTCTTGGTCAATCCAGCTTTTACAGCAACTGCTATCCCCTGAAGTTATTAAAATAACCAATTAGCAAGACATCAAACTCACACAGATAAAGATAAGGGAGAAAAGTAAACCTGCAAAATCTCTGGTGCATCATCTCCACACATATGTACCCCTAAAACTTTGTTTGTTTTCGCACATACAACTAGTTTCATAAAAGTACGATCAGGGAGGCCAGAAAGAGTAGCCTTAAGAGGTCTAAAATTAGCCGTGAAGACATCTATATCTCCATAGTCACGAACTGCCTACATCATTTAACAGCATTGAAGAAGATAACACAAACAGAAGTCATCCAAACTCTAATCAATCATACAGAAACCAGTAGATACCTGCTCTTCTGTAAGGCCAACTTGTCCAATTGGTGGTTGTGAAAAAACTGCTGACGGGACAGCTCTGTGTCCCATATAAACAACTGATCAAATTTTATCTTTGCCAAAAAAGGGCAATAGCATAATAGAAACTAAAACAAATCGTCATCACCATCATCACTGATCATCACCAACACCTTATCCTAGTTATATAACAGTCGGCAATGGCTTTTCAAAACACTATAAATCACTTCATAAATGACACAATGACTCAAAAACTCATCAGAAACAAAGTAACAAGTTTTTTGTGTCGAATGCACACTCCACGGTAGCCCCCAAAGGGATGAAATTAATAAAAGTAATCTGTCCATGATGTCACCATCAAAATACTGAAAATTTAAGAGCTTTTCAAAGATAGGGATAATGTTCAAATTCATCAAAAAGCATCCTACTGGTTCAATGTTCTTCAGTTAAATATCTAATTAAATTGCTGTAAGACTAAAATTTAATCAATTGAGTTACATAAACATCTGAAGAAATTTTCACAGTGGGGTGATTTCTTAATCCCAATATAAAACATTAACTCATTAAATATATAATAACATACCTATAATCCGGTTTTGTGGATTCATTACCAAATACAGTTTTTGCAAATGCTCCTCCTTCCATCAATGCAACTGGCGTTAAGTTTATCCTGTCAGTGACATCACCAACAGCCCATACGGAGTCCACTGACGTTCTGGAATATTCATCTACCTGACAAGGGTCAATTTAATAGAGATTGTGAAGCAGGAACAGTCAAGAAGACAGACATGGATAATATGTGTAAGTATAGAATCAAAGTATACCAATATTGCACCATTTTCAGCCATTGCAACTCCTATTTCTTCCAATCCCAAATTCTGTGACCAAGTGGGCAACATAATCATGAATAATTAATAGAAGTTTGTAAAGGGCTTGAAAAAATAGGCCATGCATGCACACTTAGGAAAAACAGCTCTCGAACAAATTCCTATTTTTATTCCTGTATGAAGCCAATTAATCATTCTAACAAAGTTAAACCTTGGTCTTTGGCGTCCTTCCAGTAGCAAACATGACATGTGAGAATCCATCAACAGTTTTTTTATTTGTTTTCAGGGAGAGGAGCCCATTGTTTCCTTTTTGGATTGCCTCAGGTGTTTCCTCGGTATGAAATTCAATCCCTCTAAGAGACATCTGCTCTCCAACAAAATCTCTTATCTGCAAACAAATATGATTTGCAAGTTCAGAAGTAATATCTCAAGAACTGGAAGTAACGTTTGTGACAGAAATGAAATTGATTACATCTATAAGATTTAAAGTGAATGAATTTCTAGAGCATCACTAGAACACCACAATTGGGATATTATACAAACTTCCACCAGAAATGAACAAATGGTAAATATTTACTGACCTCCTCGTCAAACCCACGCAGAACTTTCTTTTGTCTAATGAATACATGAACTTCGCTTTTCAATCCATTAAAAATACCTGCAAACTCCACAGCAATATACCCCCCACCAACTATTGCAATCTTATCAGGTTTGGAGGGAAGATCCAGTGCAGCATCTGAATCAATAGCATACTCCTTCCCAGGAATATCAGGAATAAAGGGCCGTCCTCCTACTGATATCAGAATGTTCTTTGCAGAGTATAGCTTTCCATTCACATCGACAGTATGAGGATCCAGAATCTGTAGACGGCAACAAAAATCTCAACACAACAAAAAATCCTGACTACTAATTTCTGTGTCGTATGCATTTAATATATCTCATTGCAGAATATGTAACCTGATCTTAGAATGTCTATCCAACCTTTCCACGGCCTTCTATCAATGTCACACCAGCATTATTCAGTATATTCTTGTAAATTCCAGTTAACCTCTGCAGCTCTGCATTCTTGTTAACCATCAGAGTGTTCCAATCATGCTTTGGATCAACTTCGTAAGTCCAGCCAAAGCCTCGGCTCTCCTCAAAATCATGTGAATAATTGGATGCATAAACAAGTAGCTTCTTAGGAACACATCCACGCAGCACACACCTGACAAATAGAAGCAAAGCATGAATCTGGATGCATATAATAATAATAATAATGTCTTAACAGTAAATTCCTTATTCGAAAATTTAGAATTTTTGAACAAATATTTTTCCAAGTTAATCGCAATCAATGTCGGTTAATTTAGAGAGTCAATAGAAGTCAAAGGACACCAGAAAAAAAGGATGTGAAAGCACTCTCACTATGCAGACACCTCATAATCTCTATCACACTTCTTGAATAAATCTTTCAAAACACCAGATTGAAAACTCACTAAGCAATTAACGAGTAACTAGTGATGATGAACTACTGCAGGATATAAAGTAATAACAGTCACACAATTTGAGCCACCCACAGGACAAAAAATAGGTCGATGATGTTTCCAAAAGAGGTTATAATAATCTTAGGGATTTGGGTTAGTCACTTGTACAAAGGTTCATGGTGTTTCATTGGGAGGTTATCAATTTACCTAGGGATTTGCAATGTTTCTGCAAGAGTCAATAGAAATTAACCTCAACTCACTATAATTACCACAAAATCATTATGATTATCAATGGCCATCACCAGAAAACGCCATCAGCCTTCTAAAAACATAAAACTTCCTACAACTATCTCCAGGATTCTGAATTTCATCAGCTAATATACAACTTCAAATAATTTAAAGATGCCGAAATTATGCTGCACATCAATTCATGGACTTGCATATTCATGTAAGAACTGATAATCTAAAAAGCTACCTTCCCTAGTTATATTTTGTTATCAAACAACTAAGAATTCAAGAACTACAATCTGACAAAAAACTCAAGGTAACACATCAATCAAGAAGCTAAAAGGTTCACAACTAAATTTATGATCAGACTTTAATAACTGTGATTTCAACTACGATTATTATCTGACAATACACTCGGCACCACAGCAACTGATTAGCAAGAAGCTTCACAACTAATATTCATAATCTGAACATAATAACTGTCATTACAACAATGATAAGCTGACACTCAAGGCACCACCCAAGTTAATAATCTAGAAGATTCACAACTAAATTCATAAACAGTTCAGAAAAACTGCAAATCCACACTATCATGTAATCTGACAAAAAATACCACATCAATCAAGATGCTATAAAATTAACAACTAAATTTATAATCAGGCCACAAAAACTCAGGTCCCAACTATAATAATCCGGTCATAAATTTAAGTTACCACAGCAATTAATAAGCTAGAAGAGATTCACAACCGAATTCACAAACAGATCAAAATAACTTCAATTCGGTCTATCATAATCTCACAATAAACTCACAGCACCACCCTAGTTGACAAGCAAGAAGATTCACAACAAGATCATAATAACTGCAATTCTAACAATGATAATTTGATCATATGATCAAGGTACCACATCAGTTAATAAGTTAGAAGATTCACAACTAATTTATAAACAGTTCATGATGACCCCCGATTCTGATAATGATAATCTGATAATAAACTCAAAATACCACATCAACTAAAGAGCTCGATACTACAAGACTTAATTTTCCACTGATTCTTAAAGAAAAAAGGTAACATATTTGCAACCAGGCAAATTCAATAAAGTCAAGGTACCACATCAGTTAGAACACTAGAAAACTCGCAACTAAGTTCACAAACAAATTATATAATAACTCCGGTTCCAACTATGATTATGTGATTACAAATTCAAGGTACCAAATCAGCTAATAAGCCAGAAGATTCACAAATAAATTCATAAACATTTCATAAGGAATATGATTCCAAAGAATGAAAATCTGACAATATACTCAAGGTAAAACATCAATTAAGAAATTAGATACTTCAAACTTAACTTTCCACTGATTCTAAACCAAAAAAGAGGAAGCAAATTTGCAACTAGACAAATTCAATAAACTAAAGGTACAACATCTGTTAATAAGCTAGAAGATTCCCAACTAAGTTCACAAAAAGTATATAATAACTTCAACTACAACAGTCATAATCTGATCATAAACTCAAGGTACAAATATAAATTCGTAAACATTTCATAATGAATACGATTCCAATAACGATAATCTGACTATAAACCCAAGGTACCCAATCAAGTAAGAAACTAGATAATCCAAGACTTAATTTTTCGACAGGTTCTGAATGAAAAGGCAGCGAATTTGCAACCAGACAACCAATACCACAACAACAAACATTTGCAACTACATTCAAAAGAAAAGAAGCAAACAAAGCACTGACGTTCCACCCACACCGCCGGCAAGCTCCGAGGAGATGGTAGCAAAGGGGAGCTCGCAAATGGCGACGGAGGCGCCGTAGCCGGCGGCGAAGCGCGAGGCGCGGACGCCGCCGCTACCGGCGCCGATGGTGAAGAGGTCGAAGTCGAAGTGGCGGGAATCGGCACCGCCGCCGGCGCCGTTGCCGGCGTCGGTCGCGCGACGGGGAGAAGTAAAAGAGGCGCCTTTGGGGCGGTGGGCGGCGGAGGAGGGGCTTGCAGGAGAAGGAGGAGGTGGGCGATGGGAAAGGGAGGAGCTTGCGATGGAGGATGGCCATGGTGCTCGCCGTCGGAGCTCCCATCGCCGGCCGTCTGTTTTGGTGGTCGAGAAGTGGGTTGGTTTAAGAATATTAGTTTTTTTTAAAAAAAAGAAAAGAATCACAAGTATTAATTAATTATTTGTTTTTTTATGAATAATTTTTTTTAAAAAAAACATAAAATTATAATTATAGCTTTTTGCAATAAAAATAAAAAGCCTTTTCATGTTGCTAAATAGTGGAAAATCTAATAATATTATTAAAAATATAAAAAAAGTTATAAATTATCTTTAATATCGGAAGAGACTAATTAAAGTTGGTTGCTTCTAATTAGATTGATGCCTTCAACCGTATTGACTAGGCTTTTTTTAAATTATTTTTCAAAATAATATTTGGTCATTTTTTTGTGGAGTCTACCTAACTCGTCTTTGCCCGTTTGCTTGTAAGGGAGTCGATATTCCTTTCATTTTTATGTCTATACTAAGTCAAGTGACTATTTATCTTATGCTAAAAATTATGAAAATTCATGTAAAGTCTCTCATTCATTGCTTCTATCATTGGTTGAGTTATCTATGGGATTATCCCTTTTAAAAAGGATTTTAGCATGTCCATACTTTACCTTTTAATTGGGAGCCAAACAACCCAACATGTGAGGGAAATCGCACAGCACTATGGAGCTATTAACTAAAGGGATTATCAATATTTCCCATTAAAATAAGCTATTAAGAACATGTCATTATGTACCTATCACCAGATAGATATGGCCACTCAGAATGCCAAATTTGGTTGGAGGCGGCCAATCCGCGAGAGCTTGACCATTGTCGATAATTTTTCTTTAAAAATAATTTATGCATACACATGTTAATCAACCCAATATAATTATAATTAGGCCTAGTCTAAACATCCAACCCACGAAATTTTGAAAGCAAGGCACATTTTTTTAAGCTTGGGATGAAGACTCGAGTTGAAGAAGGGCTACTGGTTTCATAAAACGCCATTCTTCTGGCACTATGGAGCCATGTTGTTGCTAGCAGCTACTTGCTGTCAAGCTTTGTCCCCACCACGAGGTAGAGCTATCTTGCCAAAGAGTCATACTTGCTGCCTTCGTCGTAGACAATTCTAGGTTCATGCCACATTGAGCCTGCCCTTTTGGGTCTAGTTTGGGATGGATTTTCTATTATTGGGAATGATCTACTTGCTTAGATGTTTTTGTCCTAACTGAATTGTTGTGTTGTTTATGTGTGTAAAATTGTTCAATTGTTTTTCTTTGGGATTATACCACTTAAAATAGGATTTTTGTGAGATCTCTCTACTTAGTCTAACATATAGTACCTAATAGGGTAAAATCCTATTTATAAATAAGAATTGACTATAAATTTTTAACTTGGTTAACCACTTTTAAAGAGATGACTTAAACACATTAGTTTGTACTTTGGGCTGTGTCGTTACCATTTTAACATGTCAATAGTTTGTCTTTTATTTAGGAGCCAAGCCTCCCAATATGTGAGGGGAATCAGGGAATCATAGAGCATAGTGGAGCTATAAACCAAAGGGATAATAAATATTCCTTATTAAAAAATGCTATTAAGAAATTGTCATTATCTAGCCATCACTAAAGCATAGTAGAACTATAACCAAAGGGAAGTAAGTATTCCCTATTAAAATAAGCTATTAAGAAAGTGTCATTATCTAACCGTCACTAGAGGTGGCTAGATCCCCAAGGCCAAATCTAGTTGGAGGCGGCCAATCTGTGAGAACTTGACTGTTGTGAGCTAGTTTTATTTTAAAACAAAAAATTATGTGTGCACATTTTAATCAACCCAATATAATTATGATTGGGCCCAACTTGTTTATTTTTTTAAAGTTATGTGTGCACATTTTAATTAGCCCAATATAATTATGATTGGGCTAAATCTAAAAACATCCAGCCCACCAAATTTAGAAATCAAGGCCCATTTTTTTAAGCCTGGGATGAAGACCCGAGTCATAGAAGGTTGGCAGTTTCATAAAACACCATTCTTCCAGCAATGTGGAGCCATGTCACTGCTTGCAGTTACTTGCCGCCTAAGTTGCTGACAAATCTTGTGTATGAGGTAGAGTTATCATGTTGAGGAAGCATGCTTACTACCTTCGCCACTGACAAGTCTTGGTTCATGTTACATTGAGCCCGACCTCTTGGGTCAAGTTTGGGAAGAATTTTTCTATTATTGGGAATGATCTACTTGTTTAGGTGCTTTTGTTCCAACTAAATTGTTATGTTGTTTATGACTGTAAAATAGTTCAATTATTTATTTGTAGGATTATCCCCTTTAAAATAGGATTTTGGCTTGTCAATAGTTTATCTTTTATTCAGGAGTCAAGCCTCCCAAAATGTGTGGGGAATCAGGGAATCGCAGAGCTATTAACCAAACAGATAGTAAATATTCCCTATCAAAATAAACTATTAAGAAAGTCTCATTCTCTAACCATCCCCAAAAGTGGCTAGGTCCCCAAGGCTAAATCTGGTTGGAGGCAGCCAATCTGTGAGAGCTTGATGGTTACTGGCTAGTTTGTTTTTTCAAAAAAAAAAATTTACATGTGCACATTTTAATTGACCCAATATAATTAAAATTGGATCGAGTCTAGACATCTAGCCTACCAAATTTAGAAATCAAGGCCCATTTTTTAAGCCCGGGATGAAGACTTAAGTTGTAGAAGGGATGGTACTTTCATAAAATGCCATTCTTCCAGTACTTGTAGCTACTTGCCGACTTACCTTGCCGACAAGCCCTGTCCCCGCCACGAGGTAGAGCTATCTTGTTGAGGTGCCATACTTACTACCTTCACTAATGGCATGTCTAGGTTCATGTCGCATTGAGCCTGCCCTCTTCGGTCTAGTTTGGGTAGGATTTTACTATTATTGGGAATGATCAACTTGCTTAGATGCTTTTTTACCAGATGATTTGTTGTGTTGTTTATGTGTGTAAAATAATTCAATTGTTAATCTATAGGATTATCTCCTTTCAAATAAGATTTCAATATGTTAATAGTTTCTTTCTTATTTTGGAGCCAAGCCTCCCAATATGTGAGGGGAATTAGGGTCACAAAGCATTGTGGAGCTATTAACCAAAGGGATAGTAAGCATTCTTGTTAAAATAAGCTATTAAGAGTGTGTGATTATCTAACCATCACTAGAGGTGGCCAGATCCCTAGGCCAAATCTAGTCAAGGGCAGCCAATCCGCGAGAGCTTGACGTTTGCCAGCTAGTTGGTTTTTTTTTAAAAAAAAAATTATGTGTACACATTTTAATAGGCCCAATATAATTATAATTGGGCCGAGTCTAAACATCCAGCTCACCAAATTTAGAAACTAAGGCCAATTTTTTAAGCCCGGGAAGAAGACCCAACTTGTAGAAGGGCTAGTGGTTTCATAAAATGCCATTATTGCAGCATTATCGAGCCATGTTACTGCTTATAGCTACTTGCCGCCTGACCTTGTCATCAAGCCTGGTCCCCGACATGAGGTAGACCTATCTTGTCGAGGAGTCATGCTTACAACCTTTGCCGCCAGCAAGTTTAGGTTCATGCCACATTGAGTTTGCCCTCTTGGGTCTAGTTTGGGTAGGATTTTTCTATTATTGGGAATGATCTACTTGCTTAGATGCTTTTGTCCTAGCTAAAATGCTATATTGTTTACGTGTGTAAATTTGTTTAATTGTTTATCTCTAGGATTATCGCCTTAAAAAAATAATTTAGCATGTCAACAATTTATTTTTTATTTAAGAGCCAAACCTCCTAACATGCGAGGGGAACCGGGGAATCGCATAGCATAATGGAACTATTGACCAAAGTGATAGTAAATATTCCCTATTAAAATAAGCGATTAAAAAATGAGTCCTTATCTAATCATCACCCGAGGTAGCCAGATCTCCAAGGCCAAATTTGGTCGAAGGCAGCCAATCCTTGAGAAGTTTTTTTAAAAAAAATATTTATGTGTACATATTTTAATTGGCCCAATATAATTATATTTGGGCCAAGTATAAACATCTAGCCCACCAAATTTAGAAATCAAGGCCCATTTTTTAAGCCCGGGATGATGACCCAAGTTTTAGAAGGGCTAGTGGTTTTGTAAAATGCCATTCTTCCAACACTCAAGAGTCATGTTGGTGCTTGTAGCTACTTGCCACCATACCTTTCCATCAAGCACTGCCACCCCCATGAGGTAGAGCTATCTGGCCGAGGAGCCATGCTCACTGCCTTCACTATCAGCAAGTCTAGGTTAATGCTATATTGAGCCCGCCCTCTAGGGTCAAGTTTGGGTACGATTTTTTCATTATTAGGAATGATCTACTTGCTTAAATACTTTTGTCCTAGCTGAATTGTTGTGTTGTTTATGTGTGTAACATTATTCAATTGTTTATCTCTAGGATTATCCTCCTCAAAAAGGAATTCAGCCTGCTAATAGTTTATCGTTTATTCAAGAGCCATGCCCCCTAATATGTGAGGGGAATCAGGGAATCGCAAAGCACAATGGAGCTATTAGCCAAAGGGATAGTAAATATTCCCTATTAAAATAAGCTATTAAGAACGTGTCATTATCGAACTGTCACTAGAGGTGGCAAAATCCCTTAGGTCAAATCTGGTCGGAGGTAGCCAATCTGTAAGAGCTAGACGGTTGGTAGATAGTATTTTTTTTTTAAATTTTTTTTGTGTACACATTTTAATCGACACAATATAATTATAATTGGGCTGAGTCTAAACATCCAACCCACCAAATTTAGAAATGAAGGCCCATTTTTTTAAGTGGCGGATGAACACCTGAGTGGTAGAAGGGATGATAGTTTCATAAAATGCCATTCTTCCAGCACTGTGGAGCCATCTCGCTGCTTGCAGCTACGTGCCGCCTTACCATGCTGACAAGCCCAGTCCCCGCCATGGAGTAGAGCTATTTTGTGGAGGAGCCATGCTTACTACCTTCACCACTGGCAAGTCTATGTTCATGCTGCATTGAGTCCACCCTCTTGGGTCTAGTTTGGGTAGGATTTTTCTATTATTGGGAACAATCTACTTGCGTAGATGCTTTTGTCCCAGCTGAATTGCTGTGTTGTTCAATTATTCAATTGCTTATGTATGTAAAATTGTTCAATTGTTTATCTCTAGGACCCCTTAAAATAGGATTTCAGCATGTGAATAAATTATATTTTATTTAGGAGACAAGTCGTCGAATATGTTAGGGGAATCAGGGAATTTCAGAGAATAACGGAACTATTAGCCAAAGGGATAGTAAATATTCCCTATTAAAATAAGCTATTAAGAACATGTCATTATCTAACCGTCACCAGAGGTGGTCATATCCCCAAGGATAAATCTAGTTGGAGGCAACGAATCCGCGAGTTAGATGGTTGCAGCTAGTTTTTTTGAAAAAAAATTTGTGTGCACATTTTAATAGGATATAATTGTAATTGGGCCAAACCTAAACATCCACCTCATCAATTTTAGAAATCAAGGCCCATTTTTTATGCCCGAGATGAACACCCTAGTCGTAGAAGGGCTAGCAATTTCATAAAATGCCATTCTTCCAGCTTCGCTGAGCCATGTCACTGTTTGCTGCTACTTGCAGCCTTACTTTGCCGTCAAGCCCTATCTCTACCACGAGGTAGAGCTTTCTTGTTGACGAGCCATGCTTAACGCCATAAAATGCCATTCTTCCAGCCCTGTGGAGCCATGTCACTGTTTGCTGCTACTTGTAGCCTTACTTTGGCGTCAAGCCCTATCCTTGTCACTAGGTAGAACTCTCTTGTTGAGGAGCCATGCTTAACGCCATAAAATGCCATTCTTCTAGCCCTGTGGAGCCATGTCAGTGTTTGCTGAGCCTTACTTTGCCGTCAAGCCCTATCCCTACTTTCTTGTCGAGGAACCGTGCTTAACGCCTTCATCACCGACAAGTTTAGGTTCATGTTGCATTGAGCCCCCTCTTGGGTCTAGTTTGGGTAGGATTTTTCTTTTATTGGGAATGATCTACTTTCTTAAATGGTTTCATCCTAGTTTAATTGTTGTGTTGTTTATGTGTGTAAAATTATTCAATTGTTTATCTCTGAGATTATCCCCGTTAAAAAAGGATTTCAACATGTTAATAATTTATCTTTTATTCAGGAGCCACGTGTAAAACCTATAACGAGAGTCAGAGTTTATATTTGAAACTGGTTGGCTCGACAGCTCGACGGTTCAACTCTTATTTTTAGTTAAGTGAGTTTCAAAATATATATATTAAGCCGAAGCTAGCTGTGTGCTCTAAGTCACGAGGATCATGTATATCCAAGTATATAATAATAAGCATAATAAGTTATGAGAATATATAATAGTATACTTAAATTTTTTTATTTTGAGTGGATAGTAAAATTAGAATTAAGCCGCTTACTTTGTTAGGACACATTAATTATTATTTTTGAGTAATTCAATAAACTTAGAACACGTCATTCATTCGAGTTAGAATATTATTATTTTATTTTAATATTTTTAAAATTTATTTATTATTATTAATTTAAATCGAAAACAAATTAAATTTTTATTATCAAATTACCGTTTGTATCTCCGCTGACGACCGACCACCTTACCTCCCCTCTCCCGCCGACACCGTCGCCGGAGATCCCTCCCCTGCACAGACCTCGCATCTCCATCTTCTTCACCCACTCCTCCACCGCGCCGACTCCCTGTCTTCTTGGAGCGCCGCCGGCCAGCCTTTTCCCCGTTCCCTCCCTCTCCCCTCCCTTCCCTTTCCCCTGCCTCGCTCGCTAACCTTTTCTCCCTTCCTAGCCCTCCTCCTCGCTGATTTTCAGCCACGAACGCCACCGGCCGTCGTGGCCGATTTCATGCTGTATCAGTGTGAGACGCTTTACGCTTCTCAAATTTTAGATTTTTGATTTATTTTGATCATCATGCATGTCATTCATAATTTTAGGAATTGTTTATATATTTTTTAATATTTTAATTTTGAAATTTCGTGATAATTATCTGTGGATTAATACATTTCTTTATGTAATTGCGAATTGGTAATGATTAATGATAATTCAAATTATTTGATTATGAAATTAAATGTGTTGTGGATGATGATGTTAAAAAATTGTGAAGTTAGGTATTAAGGTTATAATTGTGTCTTTAGTGCATACGAGCAGATGATAATGTTTTCCTTTTTCCATGTCAGTCATCCTTTTGTGTTTGTCTTAGGTTTTGTGTTGATTTTTTTGTGTTTTAGGGTTCTAATGGATGTGCCACTTCCAATGGACAAGTTATTGGTTGTTGAAGAGGAGGATGCTTCATCAGATTCTCTGGCTGAGTGAGTGTGGACAATCTGTTGCTGTCTACGTTTTTCTTGTGAGAGGTTTTTGTCACTTTGGTCTTATGTTGTATCTGTAGTACAAGTTTTTATAGGATAGGAAGAATATTAAGTCAAGCCTTATATGATAAAGCAATACAAGTACAAGTAAACTGAGTTAGTAGGAAACTTTGAGGATATTTTGATCATATGGTTTTAGATTAGGAGAATTAAATTGCTTTCTTAATTCTGTGAAAGGTATGAGCAATGCTATATCACAAAGAGTATGATTTAAAAGAAGTGTAAATTTTAGATGGTCTAACCACTCGTTCCAAAAGCTCAAACCTATAGGGAAATGAAACCATTAAATATTTATTTCAATACTCCTTCTTTATGTACAAGTAAATTTTTTAAGGCCTAGCACATGGAAACGCAAATACAGGGCAAATAGGCTATTGGTTAGAACATGGGGTAAATTAATGTTTTTCCGAGCATTTATCACTAGCGGGATTTGAACCCCATACCTTTGGCTATGATGCTGTGTGAATTTTAGATGGTTTATTCACTTGTCCCAAAAGCTCAAGTTGTTATGAAAGAGAACCATTAAATATTTACTTCAACAAGAAGAATAGAAGATATCTGAGTTTAATAATCATTCTAATTGTGTCTTCTTATGCATGAGTGTTGTGTGGTGTATGCACACTAGATAATGTTGAATAGCATGTTAAAAGATCATATTCTCATATATATTAGTAGGCACTTTCGCTAATTGACTCAATCCACTTGTGTCCATTTAGCATTTAATTTAACTTCTTCTTCTTCTTAATCATCCACCTGCTCCCAAGGAATTGAGGTCGGGGTTATGGATACTTTCCTTCCACTTCATCCTATCGTAGACCATATCAATGCTTAATTTTAGTTATTCCATGTGTAGCTCAAACTATGTTGCTCAAATTTAAGAATGTGTAGCTCAAATTGTTTATGTGTATGGCCCATTCCTTGAAACAAATGTTTATGGGCTCACAATCAGCATGTTTTTCACTTCTGATTTTGGGGTTCATTCATCTTTTATTTATTTATTTAGTCATTTGATTGGTTTTTAAATATATATATCCAGGGAGAAGGTTTTAGTTATTCTGGTTTCTACTGGTAGTTTTAATCCCCCAACATACATGCACCTTCGAATGTTTGGTAAGTAGTGATTTTTATTCTTCTCTTACATTAGTTTCATGAAGCATAATTGTAGAAATGGTTTATTTATTACTGACTGACCATATGCCTGTAAGTGAAAAGTACAGTAAATGTTTGGTATAAGTCAATTTAACATTCATTATGATTATATCATTTGTTATTAGAACTTGCAAGAGATGCACTAAACTCTGGAGGCTACCGTGCAGTTGGTGGTTACATTTCTCCTGTAAATGATGCCTATAAGAAGCAAGTGCGTAATTTCATATTGACCATTTAACTTGTGTTCCGACTCTGAAAATTGAATTTACTTTGATAAACAAAGTATATTTATTCTTTTTTCCCCCAAAATATCCCAAAAAGAGGTTGATCCTTACCTAGGTAGATTGAATAAACTGCAGTCTGGGTCATAGATCCTTATCTAAAAATTGAATGTTCTTTGATACAGAGGTAGATTGATGAATTGATTTCTTTACTATAGAAATTCGAATCTACAGAAGGCAAAATTCTCAAACTCTTTAATGTTCCTAAACTTGATTTTGGGTTGATCACCATCAATGTTTGGCTGTCTGCGGTTATGATTAGTTTTCTACTCTGAGGTTGTGAATTGCCTTGATGCAGGACCTTCTATCTGCCAAGCATCGGATTAAAATGTGTGAATTAGCATGCTCAAGTTCATCTTTCATCATGGTGGATTCATGGGAAGTAAGACATTATGACTCCCAACTTTGTTGATAATTGATATTTAGCTTTTCTATATAACTTGTGAGCAGCTTTCGCTCCATTGCCACCTAGCCAATGTATGAATCTGGCTGTCCTTGTTGTTTTATGTGTTTTTTCTTGTAGCTGCTAGTCTACTATGTGGTTTACAGAAAATAGCTTTCTTCATATACGTGTTTTTTGTACTATGTTTTGAATATCAGTCCCATTTAGTGAGACAGATGAAACTTGTGCTCATTTATAGAACAAAAATGCTATTTCTTATCTTGTAGGCACAACAAAATGAATACCAACGCACTTTGTCTGTTTTGCAAAGAATACAAAGCTTCATATCTAAAAATGCGGTAGCACGTCTTGCACAATCTTTCAGAGTTATGCTATTATGTGGTTCTGATCTACTCGAGTCCTTTAGTATACCGGGCTTTTGGAAGCGTGATCAGGTATGCATGCATCTTTGCCTGCTAAGCTATTTTAATTTGACAAAAGTGACCCTTCTGTTGTGAAGCATGGTGGTAAGAAGGTTGAAGACAGGGAAGAGAGTGATACAAAAATTTATAGGATGGCAATGATTGACATAATAGAATTTTTTCTTAACAAAATGAAGGTTACTCAGGAGGAGACTATATGAGACATGAAAAAGAAGCAAATTGTGTTACATTATTTTTTTCTTCCAACCAATGTAACGTTATTTACGTATTAAAGATGTTGATTGAGAACCTGTAGGGCACTATCTATAGTATTTAAAGCGGTGATGCTTGTTTTGAATTATGTATATTTATAATCCCTCTTGTTAATATTATTTTTTCTTCATGCGAGCCATTGATAGGTGAGGACCATTTGTCGAGACTTTGGCATTGTCTGCGTTCGCAGGGAAGGGAAAGAGGTTCAGTCAATTGTTTCTTCTGATGACATTCTATGCGAGTATAAGGTATATTATAAAAACCTATGCTTATTCAAATTATGATTGTAGGTTATCATTCACTCTATCCTTTTAATGGTTCCTATTTTTAAGTCAATGTAACTGAGTTGCACTTTTGTTCCTAGCGTAACATTTTAATTGTGGATGAGGTTGTTTCAAACCAAATAAGTTCTTCTAGGCTAAGGTAATTTCTTCAGGTTGTTGTTTTTAGAAAATTCCCAGATGAATTTTTTGTTTAATTCTTCAGTTACTTAATGAACAAAGGTTGTGATATTTTGCAGGGACTGTATAAGGAGAGGTCAATCTATTAAGTACTTGACAGAAGATTCTGTCATTGAGTATATCTTACAGCAACAACTCTACCAAGATAAATAGCGACTTTGAATCCGTGTTCCGCCATTTTCATAATTTTTAATTTGTAATAAATACATTTAATTATTTTTAAGTTTGTTGTATAATTTGCCTAGTCTTATACATTCAGATGATGGCTTTTATGTGCTTGCAACTCAGATTCAAACTGATTTGGGAAGGTTATTACTTCTTGGCAACTATGTGATGCTTCATTTTTTATGCCATGCTTATCATCAACCTGTCAAAGAAAGCTTTGTTAAATTATGAGTTTCCTCTTTTAAATGGTTAATTGTAGTATCCACCTAAGAACTTTTTGTTTTGAAACAACTTATTTGTTTGAGTGATTTGTAATGTTTGATTTTCAAATGATTGCAATTTTTTGTTGTCGATTTTCACAAGTGCAAAGCCAGGGGTTTGTTTTTCATACCATCGTTGTGGCCGTGTGTCTACTATTGGCAAGTTTAGCAAAAGGTAAAATGAGCTATCCTTTATTCACGTGATCTGCTATTTTAAATAAACTCTTGTCTATCAGCTCAAGACTGACTCACTCACAGTAGATGCATATATTTTGCAGTAGCTATTGAAATCTAGTGGGTCTACTGAGATCAAGTAAAATGCCAAGGCATTTGTATTGTGTTGTATCAATTTGAGTTGGTGCAAGGATGCAGTACACAACAATTATAAATTAGAAGTCTCTTACAATCTGAGCTGCATGTTCCAACATGCAATGTGGCCAAACATCTCAGGTTTCTACAGATCCTTGTTTACTTCTCATAGGGACAAGCCTGAGTCTTCGTCTTCCTCAAGGGAAGAAGTGTAAACAAAGTACAGAGCCCAAATGAGGCCAAAGACACCTGCCAATATCCATCCAAGAAGGTTGTTGCTCACGCCTAAGCTCAGACCTGTGCCTTCAGTGGTCATTCTCTCATCAACAAGAGCCAATGCCGGGCTTGACATTGTCGCAGCAGATGTTGCTGCCAAGAGAGCAGCACCCTTGCTCATGGCATCAATCATGTTTCTTTCCGATGGCTTCTCTTTCCTGGAGCACCTCACTTTTCCACACTGCGCAGTTGCTGGCAGACCTATTAAAGGAGTAAGAAAAGATTCTTCTTAACTACAGCTATTCTTGAATGTTTTCTACGTTCTATGTTTTCATGTTTGGTGCTGTTCTTTAGACATAATAGTTTTGTTTTATTGTTTAATCATCTTTTGAGGATAAATTTTTTTGAAATGCAAAGGCTTCCACCTAGTATCAAGTTTCTATATTCATGGCATATTTGACTTGAGATGAGTTTCTACTAGAAAATGTTGAAAATCAAAGAATGCTTACTTTTAGTTTTGACTGTATTGGCTGAACAGGATAGTGTTCTGTTTTTCTAATTTGCCATGCAAGTACAGGTTTATCATGTCAGAAATTTTGTTTAGTGTTGGGACATCCTTTGGCTTAACTTGGTTGGACAGTCTTTGCAATGAAAGAAGGGTCTGGATGAGCTTGCTACATTCTTTAACATATCAAGGAGATGTGACTATCATGCAAGCTCAAGGAAGAAAACAAAGGATCTGAATTAGACTTAAAAGAACCAAACACGTTTGTGCTATGAATTTTGGTTAACTGATTTGGACAATTGCTGTGGCAGATCAATCAAGGCATGAAGACTGTAATGCAGGAGAGGCATACCAAGCCCTGGAGCAGATGAAGAGAGGTCCATCCTCTTGTGGCAGACAGCGGCAATGCCGGTAATGGAGGAGACGGCGGCGGTTGCAGCAACACTGGCCATCTTCTCCCCAACTGTCAAGCAGGAAGAACAAGGGGTGAGAAGTTGCTCAATTCAATTGTGTCTGCAACAATAAGTTGAGCACAAGTTTGTGGTTTACGTGGTGGCATTTAGAGTGATACCCAGAAAAAAAAAATTGTTTGGGCAGCCATTATTGGCCAAGATTTCTACCATGGAATTCTAATCACCAAACAGCCTATCAATGTCCACCACGTACACAGACTCTGATAGCACTTGGTGTCCCACTCATCCCACTCATATCTAGATAACATCTCGGCTTAGATATTCTTATGCTACTTCTAAATTGTAGCATCATTCAAATCATTGAAAAAAATTATTCAATTTTGTTTGTGTTGTTTGAGATGCATGGTTTGAGTGGTAGGTGATTGATTTGATTTATTGCCGCTGCGCAACCATGCAAAAATTAGGTTTTTAATAATGTATATGCTAAAATGATATTCCCTTGAAACGGTCTATACTAATGGAGGGTGGGGCGTATAACATGCCCAAATCTCAATCAGGGCTCCGTAATCGAAGCATAGGAGACAAATAATGTGATTTCTTCATCTTCTTCCGCCCTCTATTCAAATGTGTTGGTGGGCTTAAACTACAATCTATGTGATTTTAATGAGTAAAGTTTTAATGGCCGGATGTCTTCTCGACACTGACCTTGATTTGTCCATGCTCAACCTTAATAATGCATGAGCATTAACGGAATAATGAGGAAGCAAATAAGTGAAAATTTTGATAATTGCTACAAAAAAGAAAAAGATGGGGCACATAACTTCAAAATAAGAACCTTGTTGCGCATCGCACCTCTACAAGCGTGAAAAATGCCTAAAACCCTAGAACTGCCAAACAAGGGAGCTCTTTGCATAGGAGTAGGCGGCCTCACAAAAGATGTTATAAAGTAGAGGTCTGGACTTGGACTCGATTTACCATGCTCCAAGCGTAAACCGTAAGTAGAATGAATCCTTGATGTTTGCATGAGATTAAAGAAATCGAATCGGGTTTTGCCGGGTACACATGTTATCTCATATGAGAGGCCAAATCAAACTGAATAGCCAAGCCAAACTGAATTAGGGCTGAACCTGTCCAGCATTAAAAACTATTACAATACACTCACATTTTAACACGGGTAGCGCAATTACCACACCATATCTACAACTACAACACTGGCTTGTTCTTAACATTAGATTTTTTATTCTCTTCTAGCATGTTATGGAAGAGAACTTCTAACACAAGAACTAAACTGATATAATGAAAGCCACATTAGTAGATATACATACACATGTATCCTCTAAGACAAAAAACTAGATGAAATATGAGCTTGAGAGATTATACCCGACCTCAAGTTTTAACACTAGCAAAAAAATTGTGGATATAAAACCCTCTTTAACTATAATCTCAGACCAGATGCTCACAATAAATTGCCAAAACGAGCACATGATACATGGTACCATTATGTTTTTGGATGGGCATGCTTAATTCCTATTCCAATGGGTTGGTTTGTTGGAAATCCATTGACAAGCTTCGCATTGGCAACCAAAATGATTAGTTGCCGTCAGAATCGTTGGCAGGGGCATTCTTATATCCAGCCATAGCTTCTTTATACCGTTTCTGATCAGCCCGAGCCATTTGCTCGAATGGTTCCTTCTCTTCACCTGCAATAGGTGAATGTTAGTAATGAGGGATGCATAAAACTCAAACAAGAAGTAATAGGCCCCCAAAGCATTGCTTTTTCAAGCAACAAGAGAAGGAGGTAACATGCCTGTCATTTTCTTCCATTTTTCTCCAAGGGCCCTTCCTACATCTGTGAAGGACATTCCAGGATTTGTTTTCTTTATGTTCTGCAAGAAAAAACGCAATATGCACCAGTCTTAGAAACGTTCATAACCGATAAAAGTTGTTCCAGTTGACAAACAACAGGAAACAAACTAACATGCAAATTCAAAATGCATGCCAAACTCACAGGACGGCTCTACTAGTTTTCCCATGGTACAGCATGCAGTTAGAGCAAATAAATAATACAAAACCAAAACAAAAACTGGTCCCATTTCAAGATGCCGCACCTCTCTTTCAGAATTTGAGAAAAACATAAAGCCAGACATAGCTCTCTTGGGTGCATTAGGGTCTTTCTTTTTCTTCTGCTTTCTTTTCTTTGAAGACTCGTCATCTCCATCCTTGACTTTTCTCTTCGTTGGTACCTTAGGCACTTCTTTTCCTTTATCCTTCTTGGCAGGCTTGACAATTCAAGTTATTGAGAAGTATATCAGAAAAAAATAATTGAATATTGAATCTAAATAAAGATAGTACATTACATCACTTACTTCCTTGTCATCACCACTTTCACTAGCGTCTGACTCCTCCCCAGAATCATCAGTAGGAGAACCTCCATCATCCTTTTCTGCTACAAAATCTTCATCCTGAAATGAATGGCAAGTTGTCAACTTTATATCCATTTATGTCATGCAATATAAACAAATGCATGAACGCAAATATTTACAAGAAATTCACCTCTTCATCGCTTTCCTCTCCTCCTGCCTCATTTCTGATCCGTTCAAGGTGAGGATCCACAGCATCATCATCATCATTCTGAAGCACAGCCGCAACACCCCCATTTGCAGGCTGTACATCTCCAAGGTTCATGATTTTTAATCCTTTACCACTACACTCAAAGTAGTGATTATTTAATCAGAAGACAGTTGCAACTTCATAATTCTTATGAAGTGCTATTAAGCTACCGTGATGTAAACAACAAGATATCATAGGATTTCATGCTACCACTATAGTACGTGGCTATATAAAGAGTCCATGAAAAAGGCCAAATACCTTATGAAATTGAAGAGGTTATGATATTCATTTCTCTGGATATTTCGGAATAGGTGTTCTTGTTCATTTCTCAGCTTCACAAGAAGATCGAAATAGTGGGAAGACACACTCGAGCCTCCAGCACCATGTCTCTCAAACTCGACATATTCAATCTAGATAAAATCAATCGGTGAGAAAGAAACAATTATTACACAAATTCGTTTGGTAAAATTTCACTTGTATTTAACAATTTACCTCCTCATGGAGAATGAGTGTGGGGGGTTTAGGCAAGAAGAAGAAACTTTTCTCCAATGGGTAAAGGACTCCATCTTCAGCTTTCAAAGAAGATTTCACTGCATAGCCATCTTGACAACTACGGAACTTTCCAGGTCTGGTAACTTTAGCACTGGATAATCCACGTAAAATCATGGTAAAAACTTCATGAATAAGCCCCTGGAGAAAAAACAATCAAAATATAATTTAATCCAGCAGAGTGACAGAAGAGGACCATGTCCATGACCTCATCATATAGCCCGACAATTGATGCTAAGATGATTTTTACAAAGTCAAATGGACAAACATTTATCAAGAAACCCTTCTCAAAGGGATTAAGCAGTAAAATTTCTTGACTGCTTGCAATTGCAGCAAGATGCAAAGCTACTGTACCTCGAAATTCCAACATTACTGTCCAAAAAGGACCTTCATCCTGGTTAAGTGAAATGAGATAAATCATACAATCACAGGTACAGATACATCACCTTGTAAGAAGCTTCCAATTTATCTTTGTATTTGGTGTTTAACTGATCTTCACTGATCACCAAGGTAGTCTCAAACACACTGTCGGTTTCAAACTAAATAAAAATAGATAGCATAAGTTAAGCAATTAAAAAAATCTTGGCAACCAGAACTATCAAAGAAAATTACAAGTGCAATTACAAATTAGGATACCTGCAGAACAATGTGTGGGTAAAGAGTTTGCCCCTTACGAATTGGCGGATCAAGGGTCACAACAACAAAAGTATGTGGTTGATTTGACTGCATGAGCAAAAGCAATAAATAAAAGTTCGAAGAAAAATGAAGTCCAAATATAATCCAGAAAATGCCCTACAAACCTTAGGCAGCAAAAATAAGCGAACAACACTGCTATATTGAATCTTAAAATCATTGGCTTGCCCTTGGAGTCGAAAGAAAGAAACATGAAGTTCAACAGTGTATCGTCCCCTGCAAGCAATCTACATGTCAACACTTTTGTACTATAAATGATTAACTATGAAAAGGCCATAACATGATGCAGAAATAAGAGAAGGTACTTCTGAGGCAATAACTTAAGAATTAGTGAACACCAGGTGAGTAATGAGCAGGTACATACGCACAAAGAGCTCACAGATAACTTATAAATACCTCGGAGTGAGAATTGCAATCGAATCAAATGTAGCAACAGCTTCTTCACCACCACCACCAATATCTGCCATTGCCATAATTTTTTCGCGAAATACCTATTTTAAAGATGTATCAGCAACTAATAGTGACTATTTACACTAAATATTGAATGAGAAAACCTTAGGTAACATAAACTACTACCCTTCCACCAAAATTCGCAACAATGCATTAAAACCTGAATTAAAGCACAAAACGTGGTTTGGACAGCAGGAAGCGAGAAGAAAAAGCCAAAAATCATTTTTGAGGTATAAATCTGGTTATGCTTTAACTACAAGTCTGCCACTTATATAAAATTTGTACACAATTTAACGGGCCTTGTACCTGTGCAGAAGGACGATTTTCGTCACCAAGAAATTGGGTATTGGAGTTTGGCACATGAAAGCTTAATTCCATCAATGAGTCTTTCTGTCGAATAGGTTCATGAAATCAGAAAAAACAATTGCATCACAACGTTATCCTTGTAGACCAAAGTCAAGGCATCAGCATTGTTTCAATTTGAAAAATTTATCAACCATATTTTCTATTAACAAAACACATGAAACTTTAGGAATAGAGGAAATGCTAAAATGAGGGTCTCAAAGGAAAGCTCCAGCATGAAGACTTTCCTTTCATATAATAGCAAAGGGCAAGACAACTTTAGAAAGAGGAGCCTGGGGAATCAGTAGAAAGTAAGCAAACCCTAACACCTATAAGAGTCAGAGAGCAGCCCAACCACGAAAGCAAAGAGTACACAGAAAAAGTACAACCAAATTTTATATTTTATATACAAATTAAAAGCCCACAATTTTGTTTTATTTCCTTTTTAAAAAAAGGATTAAAGAAGAAGCATTGCCTTCGTAAAATATGAAAGAAGTGTTATGATCCAAATTCACATAAAAAGAAGCAATCCAGATTGTTCCATGTTCCCATCCATAACCAAAACTTAATTCAGGATCAAAGCAAAATGATCAACCTCGTTAGCCCCAGTTGTGTCATCAACATGGAACTCAAGGACAACGTCATTTTCCCTTGCAGCTGGGTATTTGAAACATCTGCTAGTGATACTTCAAACGCTTGCTTTGAGCCTACTAGAAAGGTCAGAGTACTCCCTACACATATACAACACTTCAATCAAAGCATAGACAACAAAACCATCAATGTGAAATATGTATTACAAAAATTGCTAGGTAGATGATAACGTGCATGGAAGTGCCATTTGAACACTACAAATTAGAACACTAGAAAGGTCAGAGTAGTCTATACTCATTTGAACAAAAATCAATGATGAAAAAACCATCAACAAAGCATGAACTGCCATGGAGCTCAGATTAATATACCAACCATTAATATCAACTTCTCCCCAATTTCTGCCGCTGACAGAAAGTTGCTTCTCCTCAGGAGTTAGACCAATGGAGTTCTGAATAAAATTCGTCAAACTAGTGATATCCTACACACACACACACACAGACACACAAAAGCCGAATCAGCAACTAGTCACTCAAATAACTCATTTTTACTTCACAAAATCCGCCAAAAAGTTATCATTGTTCAACAACTTGATTTCACTAAATCAAGAACTAGCACACACAAATTACTCATTCTTTTTCACTAAATCCGACAAAAGCAACTCATTTTTGGATCACAAATCCAACAACCTGTTCACACAAATTACTCATTGTCACAAAACCAACAAGTAGCGGATTTTCCCTTGGTTCAGCAACATGATTTCACAAAAGAAAAAAAACTTGTCCCACAAAATCATCCAATTTCATTTGTCAACACCCCTCACTCAATTCGCCTACCTGCTCGCGGAATCCAGTGAACTTGTAGAAGAGGCCGTCCTTGAGCTTAAAGGCGAGCTGGAACGTCTTGGGCACCCGCATCCAGGTAACGCCTATGATGTCATCCTTGGCAACCTCCACCGCCCGCCCGCTCCCTTGCTTCTTCCACACGATCCCGCCCGAGTGCACCCTGAGCTGCCCCGGATTCTGCCATCGACCACCACCACCACCACCACCACCGAATCAGAACAACAACCAGAGAAGAAAAAAAAACCTAGAGATCTCGGCCACCAAAATCGACGAAATAAATCCGAAAAAACCAGGAAAAATCGGGGAATAAGAAGAATTGGAAGAAGCGATGGAGGAAAGGGGGAATATGGATCGTTACAGTGCCGCCGCGGCCGCCGAGGAGGATGTTGTTGAAGAGGTGGCCGTCCGCCATGGCTGCTCGGCACGACACCTTCCTACGCGTGGGTGGCGTTTAATTTATACCCTTCGAAAAATACGGAGATGATGGGCTTTTGAGGCCCATGGGCCTATCTAACATGAGCCCAAGCCCGACACTTCCTCATAATCGGTCTTTCGGTCATTAGAATCACTCTACTATACAATACATTTTTTGCTCGCTCGCATTTAGAGTTGCTAATTGAGTGAGCCAGCTTGTGAGCATTTAGAGTTTGGCTTGACTTAATTTAACTCGAAACTCGACATTTAAATGCTCGAGCTCGAACTCGAATCTTATGAGCCGAGCTTGAGTAAGGTCATGTTCAGCTCGACTCGGTTATAATTCGAACTCAACTTGATAAAATAATATAATAATATAGTTTTTATATTATATATATATATATATACAATATAATAACAAAAAAGTGAGATAGTTGAGATGGTAAGTATTCAAGAAATTAAATAGTTTTAGTGTATTTGAGCTCGAGTCGAGTTCAAATATATAAAAGATATTCGAGTCGAACTCGAGCATATATGTTCAAAACTTGTTTGATCTCGAGTCGAGATCGAATGAGTTTTGAACTATTCGAGCTGAGTTCGAACATAAGTTGAGCTCGGCTCGCTCGCTCGATTAGCACCCCTACTCCGCATTATGAAATAAGGGTTAAGCGTTAGTTATGATTCAAAAAATTTGACTTAGGTAATCTATAACGATGTAGGTGGTGTATATCGGTGGTATGTACCTAAAGCATTTTTTTAATTAATAAAAGAGAGAGTCAAACATCACCTTTGATGATCAGTAAGAGATCCATATCCGTATCAAATAAAACACAACAAGAAAAAAAATCACATTAACTCGATCTCCTCGTTCGAACAAAACCTACTTTTAAAATCGGATCACATCTTCATATTATTCTAGAATATCTCAATAAATATTCGGCGAAGGTCTTTAAATTATTTTGGAGTCTATCTCTAATATAGGCAGTGGAGTATGGTAAATTATTATGTTCCATTACTAATCGAGATCCAAATTTATAATAAATATTTCTAGTTTATAAGCAGTTTAGGCTTCCCAATTTACTTTTGATGATTAGTTTAAATTCCAATTTTACAATGAATTGAGATTTATATTATCATTAGATGGCAAATTATATATATTTCATATTTTAGTATAATTGTTTATAAGCGAAAATTAGCCATTTATGAAGCATAAAGTTATCCTCTTGCATTTCTAGGGCACAACTTCCTGGCCAAAAAAATTTCTAGCAGTCACAAACCAATAGCAAAAAAATAAAAAACAGATGAATAATATCCCAATTTGATCAGCATCTTCTCTGGGAAAGAAAATAAAAATTCAAGTTTTATAATTTAAATCTCATTTTATTATGATCAAGAAGTCTGACAATAGTCTTGAATACCCAAGTAAAGCAGCTCATATGATGATCAAATAAATTATGAAATCATAGCAATATTTCCACCCACTCTTGTTTACATACATATATATATATATATGCAAACAGCCATAGCCCAGTTTTGATCAGGCCTTGAGTAGCACTAGCAAAGCAGCAAGAAGACTGAGACCCAAAGCTTGGAAGAAGGGAAAGCTTGGAGGAGCAGAGTTGGTGGAGGAGTAGCTCATGTCTTTAACTTCAATGGACAGCTTTTGGCCCAACTCACAGTGCTTGCCATTGCCAACTCCACAAATGTACCACTTCTTGCCGGCGCTGTCGAGGGGGATCTCGTCCTTGCCGCTCTTCAATGCCCCGCTCGCCGGCACTGTGCAGCTGTTGAAGGCAGCCCCATCCACCATGAACACATTGTGAGCTCCCTCAGTATAGTTGAATACTGTAGCAATAAAAAAACAAGTTGATTCTTATTAAACAGTCGAATAGAGTGTAATCTCGTTCGGCCTTTGATATTTTGTAAGAGTGCTAATCTCTTGTAAGGTCTTACAGCTTCACAGGCCGTATGACTCAATCAGCAAACTTCAATGGTAATTTAAAAAATTTATCGATTAATAGGCACAATTACTTGTACACGCCTTAAAGTTGAGAAGATCTTACACTAAATAAAAGATGTACAACCTTACAATTGACTGTAATTGTTGGGTGAACATTTATATAATTATAGTCGAGCATCATGAAGTTATCGAGTGTAAGTGTCATGTGTTCAACTCTTTCTGTTGGCAGCTCAGAAACTCAGGCACTCGTTAACTCAACGATTACGACGACCAAAAACTTGTTACATCCACTATGACCACCAAAATCTGGAATTACCGGATTAGATTTTGGTTCAGTTAAAAATCATTATTTTAAGTCTGTTTAAAATCATTAGACTATAGTCGAGTAATTAAGCCCGTTTAAAATCATTAAAGTAACCTAAAATGTTATCCTGGCCATTAATTTTACCTTAAACATATTTAAGGTGGATAGTGTTATTAAAACCTGAACGGTTATTAAAAACAGCCAACACTAAATTTATCAAATGAAATTAGTTATTTGTATGTGCATTGGATGTTCACGGACTATCAGCGGGCTCCACTTTAATGAGTAACCCTAAAAAAAAACTAGAATATGCCCATTGTTAGTAAATTATTTTGTTAATTAATATGTGTGTAACATGAAATTCAAAGTTCCAACAAAAAATAAAAAATCAGTTTTTAGTGTATTTAGAATTTATAGTTACACAAAAAAATTATTATAATTACTTCCGTGTGAAAGTTAGTCGAACATTAATTGTAATTAATTTGTATAGGAAAATAATATGCCGGATGGTTTTACGGCTAATATTGACTGCAAGACCCAATAAAAAATTCGATAAACATAGATAAGAGTACCCACTTACTTTTAAATTAATAAGACTACATAAATATATTTAATGTTTAAAGCTAATTGGGCCTTACAACCACATTATCAGTAAAAACGCAAAAGTTGAAGAAGATGGAAAAAATACAGCTATATATCTCGGGTCTAATAAGATGGTTGGGTACCCTAGCTACACAACGAAGTAAAAAATAACATAATATTCTACTCTAAACATTCCCAGACATATATATGATCAGATGCTCCCACCCAAACCAGGAAGACAATTAGGATAGTTATTTCATTGGCACTTTCACAAAGGTGAGAATAGAGGTATATTATTTATAATACTAGGCAAGATGTTGCGGTTTATATTACGGATAAAATTAATTTAATAGATAAACTCCTACAAAATAATAAGATAGATTATAATACTCTAATATATTAGATACAAAATCTAATTAACTCTGACTTTAGAGATAGATTCTAATTGAAAGAAGGTAAATAATAATAAATTGATTTAAGAGTATCACATGCCAGTATTGAGTTCATTTTTATTAATATATATTATAGTAGATCAGATTACATGTTAAAATTATATATATGATTTGAGTGAATCATAAAACTAGTTGAATAATTCACCCATAACATATTCTTGTTAATGGAATGATAAAATGAAGTTATATATATCATGTCATACAATATTGTTTATTTATGACGACTAAAATAAAAAAACGCTCATACAAGTTATAACAAAAAGGGAGTTGTGAGGGACATACTAAGTGTGTCTCCAACCATGAACTCCTTGCCCTTAGCCCACTCTTTGTAATCAAAATTAACAGTCCATCCCTTGTCATCTCCAACTGTATAGTTTGTTGCCATGGCAGCCATGGCAAGATGAGCAATGAGAACAATTGCAAGAAGACCCAAAAGGTGGGAGGAAGCCATTGCAGCGTACAAGGATATATATTGATCTAAAATATATATATGGTTCCTCTAATTCCTCACTAGAGTAATATATGTAGAAGATGATGATATGTTGGGATCAAGAGGCATATCTATATATATATATACAAGGGAAGGACGAGTCTCTAAGCTTCCTCCCTGCTTGCCTTCCATGTTTAGTCCGTCCAACTGCATGGATTATGTGTAGCAAGCTGTGAGCAGGCCATGCATGGAAATAAATAGTATGATAGGTGTTGGGAAGGTTAAATATTGTAATAATCGTCGTGTCTTAGATTGGCATGTATGTCCCTGCATGGCTGGATGTTTTTTGATTCTGCAGGCACTCATTTCTTTCTCTTAAATTACATATACTAATATGTTCATCTTTTAGACCCAACAGTTTTTTAATATAAATCTTAAACTCCATTTATTTCTAATTTTTGTTGTAAATCAATCAGTAAAGGTAAATAATGTTAGGGTGAAAGATACTACTTCTTCTTGGGGTTAAAAGAGATAAATATGTAAGATTTTAATAACATATGAGGACAATTTGATATATCAATTATACTTCGTCGTTTGCATGAGGAGGAACTTGATAGAATATAAGTAGAGCACGATGGACCCTTCAAGGGAATTTCCACTTAGGCAACTCCCGAGTTAACACGAAAACCAATGACTTGTATATAGATTTTTGAGACCTTTACACATTGTTCTATAGCATCTAATTTATTCAACATTAACTGTTGATATTCAATTTCTTTATAAAAACAATTTGATCTCCTTGTATTTGCAAGAAATATTAAAATTAAGTTTGTTTTCCAACAAATAATTGGTCTTTAAAGGAATTCTTCTGGACTTGAACAACAAAATTTATATAAACTAGCCAAATAACTCGTGATATGCGCGGGATTATGCTAAAAAAAATCTTTAGAAGAGTACAACTATATCACAACTAGAGTTAACTAAGTTTAACAAAAAATATATGTTAAGCTTTTAAAATTGTAAATAAAACTCAGGCCACACAAATTGTAAATATTAATTCATAAAATTGGCAAATAATAAATTAAGTAGTTACCAAAATGGCTTGGATGAATATAAAATCAGTTGTTGTAAATTTTACACTTATTAGTCATGAGCGCTCATGCAATGCGCAAGATATGTATTTAAGAGATACTACTGTAGACTCTTTTGTCCAATTGAAACATAGTTAATATTAGACAAAAAGAAAAAGAAAAAAATATTATTATAGAATTAAAGTGAAGTAACATGAAAGAGCATGAGAATGCGTTTTTTAATTGAAAAAAATATTATTCAGAGTTTAAGGTTCAGAGTTTAGAATAATAATAAAAAAAATAAAAATAAAAGATAGTAAAAACTACAAGTGGATATTTTAATATTTTTAACCCATCTATTATGTACTTTATGTGGGAATATAAGAACAAAGA
This sequence comes from Piper betle, assembly GCA_033002965.1. NCBI lineage: Eukaryota > Viridiplantae > Streptophyta > Magnoliopsida > Piperales > Piperaceae > Piper > Piper betle. Next base: position 36,760 of record JAURVB010011895.1, on the reverse strand, counting down.
AATAAAAATTGAAAAAAGAAAAATAATAAAATACTTTTATGAGAAAGAAAAGACAAGTCTAGATCATATGCTTTGCCAAGCAGTAAAAAAGGAATATAGGTGTAACACCCCAAATCTAGTTCATGCTCAGGAACTGAACCAGAATGTCACTGGCCAGTGACATTTTAGTTTGGTTCGAGAGCATGAATCGGATTTGGGGTGTTACAATTTTAATACTAGAGCAAACTCTCGGTTGATTCAGTTGGAAGACATTTTCATATGTGATGTGTGTGCAAAGATTGCTCCAAGTCCATCTGGCATGTAAATATTGCTCCAAGATGATCTAGAGCCACACCATCGCCAGGAAATCCCAGTGCGCCAGGCTCTATAAGCCACCGTAGTGGGAACCATTGTAGTGTAAACTGCCGCAATATTAGAAGCCGTTTCGAAACAAGCTGCCATTACACGGTTGGTAGAGGTATAAATGCTGATGCAATAGAGTCAGGAGGAGTTCGAAACAGAACTACGACAAATAGCTCTCATAGTAGCACGAATAGAGAAGAAATTAGCTGTGGATGACGAGGCATGAGGGGAACTTGTAATTCCCATGGGCCCTCCACCGCTGCCTCCTCCATCTCTACATCAGGGGACCACTCTTGCAATAATTTCATTGGTCACTCCACTTCAAGCAGGAAGGTGTATAGAGGGTATTGGACCTGGAGGAAATGACAGCGGACAAATAGGTACCGTAGGGTTTGGTAATACTCCAGTAGGGGCAATATTGCCATTTCTACTTTTGAGATTGGAGAAGGGTCAAACAAATTGACAGGTGATAGAAATCTCGGATTGTGGCAATATGAGCGGTTCGTGAAGAATGGAGGACACCCATTCATGGGAAAACTAGATGCAGAAGAAGCTTTCTTATGGATTTCATCAGCCGTTGGCGTATTAGGTAATATAGCATATTTGAGGAGCACCGTGTACGGATTATTGTTGTAGCATTACAGGATGAGGCTAGAATATGGTGGGATTCAGTCATGGTCTCCACATTTACAGGCAGGCAACCTTAGGATGTGACATACGACGAATTTAAAACTGAGTTTGATGGAAAATATTTTCCTTCTAATGTAAAGAAGAGGATGGAGAGTGACTTTCAGACACTTAGACAGTGACCCATGAGTGTGGCATAGTATGGAGCCCGATTCAGAGCATTGGAAAGATTTGCACTGGATTTAGTGCCGACAGGATAACAAAGAGTCGAGCACTTTTATGAAGCTCTACACCATGAGATTCATCTAGTATTGATTGATAGGAGATTTGCCACTTTTGGGGATGTGGTGCGAGCCGTAAGTGAAGCCGAGCGAATCTTGGCTACTCGACCTAGTCGAGACTATGTTCAGAGACAAAAAACCCCTCAACAATATCAATCGGATCAGGGGACACAACAAAAGCATGAGATAGATGCTTCAGCTGCAATGAGAGCCATGGATGGACAAGTTTAGGAGAATAGACACCAAACATGTTAGAATTGTGAACACCGTCACAGGCAAATTGACAAAGCAGGTACAAACGCATGTTTTAGATGTGATCAACTAGGACATTGGGTAATAGAATGTTTGATTGCTCAATAACCAATAGCCAACCCTTCCGACACTGCCACAACGACTAATGTTTCCAGCTACCCCATTGCAACATTGAAGAGGCCAACATAACCAAAGGTAGGAACAGAGAAATAGTGGTTAGCACTCATCAAGACAACAACAAGGGGGTTTGAATCAGAGAGGAATGATGGCTGCCATGACAGGACAAGAACATACAGCTTAGATCAGAGAGGAATACTGATAACACCACTAGTAGACCCGTCTACTTTAGCACCACCATAGGCAGATAGGATGGACATAACCACAATTGCTGAAGCATTGGAGGATACGTCAGATGTGACAGGTATACACGCATCCCACTTTAGAGTTTAGATTTACTAGATAGATACGAGAGCAAAGCCTCATTGATTTAAAATTTCGAGGGCAAAATTTTTATAAGGAGGGAAGGCTGTAAAACCCATGACTTGAGTCAAGGTTTTATAGCCTGAGCTGGTCGGTTCAATCATTATTTTCAGACAGGTCAATTTCAGAACACATGTACTGAGTCAAGGCCGGTCATCTGCTATGAACCATGAGTGTTATGTGTGCAAGTATATGATGATAACGTCAGTAAGACATCAGTAGAATGAATTATCAAAATATATGAGAGTACGCCTAGATTTTTCTTTATTTGTTTAAGTATTAGGTTGTAGAATTATTTTAGGAGGAATAACGCATTAGGATGCGTTACGAGTAGTTTGGGTAGGTTATTAGTTATAGAGCATGTTATTGTGATGTTATGGTATGCAGTATGTTTTATGGGATTTTCCCCTATTTTTAAAATTTTTTTTAGGAATTATTACAAGTTAGTTATTATTTTTGACTTCAGTTGGAGTCGAGCAATTTTATTTATGAGACGACCCTCGACCACTCGTTTTCTTCCCCCGACCACTTGTTTTCCCCCTCGACCAATCATTTTCTCCCCTCGAACACTCATTTTCCCCCCGACCACTTTTTTCTCCCCCGACCACTCATTTTCTCCCTCGACCACTCGTTTTCTCCCCCGACTACTTGTCTTCTTCCCCCTGATACTTATTTATTCCAAACCCTTGACACCACCCCTTGACTTGCTGCCAATGCCACCGGTGATCATTGCCACTACCATCCAGTTGCCGCCCACGACCTTTCCCAATTGGAGCAGAGCCCAACACCACCCATTCTAATCGGATCTCCACATGCCACCACTGAGTACCCTTGTTTTGCCCATGTTTTGGCGAGCCGCCACCTCTTATGATCTTGTTGATATCGTAGACGTGTCAGGCTCGCCGAGCCGGTGCCAACTGTACCCCATTTTGCCGCCAATGTCGCCAATAGCCACCGTCGGTAACAGTTGCCGGAAAACCACCGTAACCCGCCGAAAAACGGGATTTGTTGGAATTCATTAGATCTTCGAGTGAACTCATCCAGTCGAACCCGATCAAACTTCGGACGCTGTCAAGTATTGAATTTGGGCTCCGAGACATGCGACGAATCCTAGCCATCCTCGATTACTGACGACGAGAGGTATAATCACCTCTGATTTAATTATTTTAACATCGATGTTTGTTAGCATAACATGCTACGATTGATAAATTGTTGTGTTAGATATTTTTATAGTAAATAAAAATATGAATTGTGTTCAAATGAATACTAAGGAATTAAATTAGGTAAACTAAGTAATTATCGTGATCTAAGGTAATGTAGCATAGGAAAACTTATGTGTGATTGATCTATGATGTGGATTGGTGTATGATTGGTGTGTGTATGATATAGGATATTTGATGCATCATTCAGTTAGCAGGCGATAGCTTTTAGTTTGATGTGTAGGTACGGAGTAGGCACTCGACGCTCAGGCGCGTGGACACGATTGGAGCTTCTGCTAGGCCTATTTTGGACTCGTTTCCTATTTTACACTTTATTCTATTGTATATTATTTTTTTACTTGTAGAATGAGTTAAGTGGCATTTTATCGGATACCACTTAGCCTATGCCATTTAATCAATCATTTTTTTGGATTAGTAACCCTCGCCGATGCGATCCCTCGAGTATGTTTCGAAAACAAGATCCACTACAAGTTGCCTTCGGGCCTATTATATAAATCCCTTCTTAGACCTATATATAATTTTATTGAGTTTTCAGTGAGATGAGAGATGAGAAAACCAACTTGCGCGTACCATGAGCAGGTACACGTTCCAGTCAAAGCCGGCTGGATTAGTGAGTGGGCTGTTCCAATTCTGAGGGATCCTAACAACTCCCATTTTGAGTTCCTCACACTCAGAGAAACATGGAGGTTTATGAGTATTGTTTAGTATAGTGCATGTCCGGACTTGTGGTTCAAACCTGAAACTATTAGATTGATGTGGGATAAACCCAACAACTTCACACTAGGTGACCTCGAAACTATCAGTATCCAATAACTCCCCTTTACACATAGGGCAACATCGGGCGACCCCACAACTATCAATACCCAACAACTCCCCTTTACACATCGGGCAACCCTGAACCCTGAAACTATCAGACCGATTTGGGATAAACCCAACAACTCCCCTTCACACATCGGGTGACCCTAAAACTATCATCGTTTGGAAATCTCCCCTTCACACATTGGGTGACCCTAGAACTATCATCGTTTGGAAATCTCCCCTTCATCAGATGGAACTCACATATCATTATGTGGCAAACTCCACTTAAATCATTAGGTGGAACCCATGAAGGAAATCTCCCCTTAATTAGACGGAACTCACATATCATCACTGACAAACACTTAAATCATCAGGTGGAACCCATGAAGGAAACTTTCATAATCGGCATAGGCAAACATTAAAGTCAACCTGACTCTGATACCACTTATTGGGCCCTATGGGCCCCCAAAAGGGACTTGTAACAGGTTTTACGGGTCTCTCTTAATCCAAAAGCTAGTTTTCCCATTAGTCTATATACTAGTCACCAACACCCTCTACGTTTGATCTTAAGATCTTGTTCTATACGATTGAATACTTATTAAAGAGCTAAACTTGTGAGTTTCAATTTTTGATGAAAACTCAAATACCTATTTATAAACTTTGAGAACCCTTTCACATTTAATTCTAACGAAAACTCCAATATCTATTTACAAACTTTGAAAACCATTTCACATTCTTCTACATTAATAAGTTCCTCCAATTCAAACCTATTAACCTCATTCACATTCAATATTGACACTTCAAAATTTCTTACAAGTACAAGCAATTGCCCACTTCTGCAATTCTATTATCGGGAGAATATAAATGTGCATGGTAGTTTTGTGGCAATATTAGTTACGTTGGCACAAAATCTTCAAATGGTCACGTGATTGTCATAATTCATTGTATCTTTTATCTATAACTTGCAAAATCTATGGGCACTGTGCTTCTTCATCGTCTTTGCTTTTCATATAGTATAAATACTAGATTTGTCTTGGTTTTTCCAATTTTAAGAGTAGAATGTGAATGGGTATAAGAGAGAAGAAGAGAGTTCAGAGAGCAGAGATTGGACAAGAATATCAATCTCATTCATGAAGCCTACAGTACATGTTTTTCATTTTATACTTTCTTGTATATTACTGAAATATTTTTGGTCTTGCAGGCATGCTATTTCATGATTTTGAACATATTTTGTATTGTTTTCTTTCACCGCAGGAATAACCCAACCCATGTAGAACAAGATAGTGGACTTAAATCACCCATTTAAAAAGGTAACCAAAGTTGAAGATCTATTGACTATCCTCACTAATTTACTCGATCTTACTTTAATAAATGTTGAATGGTGGACAAAGTAGGGAGAACTCGTCTTTCACCATAAGAATATAGTGAAGATTTATTTTGTATATACTAATGTTAACGGCTAAATGGGCTAAACAGTTGCCTAAAATCTAGTTAGTCATAATTTTTTAAAAAATTTAGCCACATAAATCGATTTATCATCCTGTAATAGCCAGAACGATGTGTAAACTGATATGCCTTAATCAATTTTATTTAAATGGTTAACCTAATTTGAAGATCCATTGCCTCCATTTAAATATTAGATCTTGTATTTGATGTGATGCTAATTTTTAAAATCTTACACATAGATTGAAATTACTCATTAATGTAAGTGGAACAAAAAAATTACTTATTTTGAAGTGCAAAATTTTAATTATTACAAGTATGTAACTTTTTCGGAACGCACATAACATTATCCCATTATTATTATTATTAAAGGAAAAATTGGTGGTGTATTTTGAAAATACTATGCATATATACAATATAGGGATAGGTTCACAGATTTAATATTCATAAATTAGATCCATATCCGATCCTAATCATTTTCGGATCAGATTTGGGTCTGAGTTTTCCATATATATATATATATATATATATATATATGTATATGTATATATATATACATTGAAAAACATATGGATTAGAAAAGGTTTGAGATGATTCAATCCATTTCTCATTCGAATAAGTAAAATTTATTAAATTATATTTGTAAATATTTAAAATACTTTATTATTATTATTTATATTAGAAGTTATATTATTTCTTCAATCAGGTTGGATAAATACTAGATACATATATAGTAAATGAAATAGATTTAATCTTCGGATTCAAATATAATTGACCCTAAGTTGGGGTGCCAACTATAACACAACTCTTTATACTAAGGGCAAAAATGACTAATATAGTCGAGGCAATCGTAGAAAGCCTTCACATCTTTTAGGGGCTCAATAGGGAGCATAAACTCTGAACACTGCAAGGCACACCAAAAACACAACAAACACAAACCACGGTTAGGAGTTTTGTTCAAGCCTTTCCTAGAATCGTCTTAGTATGATATTTTAGTAAGACATAGCCAACACCTAAAACAAGAAACATGCAAAAGATGGTATCCAAATGATACTTGGAAAAAGGTTAAAAAATTGGGAAAATTGGTAGGCACCGGGAATAAGCGAAACATGCTTCATAAACATTGTAAATCTAGCTCTTAGGAACATGATGCAACTGAAATCATGTAAAAATATGATGCATAGCAATGGTTACAGTAGCTTCACCAAGATAGTGCAACCAGACAACCGAGGCATGCTAAAAAATACATAACTATTTAGTTAGGCATGCTCATAACAAACACGTCTACATGTATATAATACTAGAAAAATGCTCATGTAGTAGACAACCAAACAGCAGCAAGCAAAAACGTGCAAAGAGCAACAAGGAGGGAAGAAGCTTACCTTGAACATATTAAGGAGAAGTCTCTTGGGGCCTCATACTCTAAGACCTACAACCCTAGGCCCTAGGCTTGGCTTTGAGGAGCAAGGAGAAGCCACGGAAGGAAGATGGAAGTGCTGAGAGTGATGGGAAATTTGGAGCAAAGCAAGGGGAGGGAAGAAATGGGGAGAAAGATGATGTATTTATAGGCCAGGGAAAAGCTGTGCGAGGGCTCTGGCCACTGCAAATCTGAACCTTGGAGGCGTGGTCCACTGATGCAAGAAGCGAGGTTGAACCAACCCAAGGCATGGGCTGGACGCAAAGGCATTTCAGCAAAATGTCTGGAAAAGGTTTAAGTGTGGGGACAAGGATATTCGGGAACGGAATTGTGGGTCTCATAGAAGCTAGGATTGTCCGAAAGAGGTTAGTGCATGACAAGTAAACTAGATTCATGGGGAACTCAATCCTAATATTTAACTAGACTCGACTTAACCGAACTAAAAATGAAAATGCCTATTTGATATCATATAAAAAGTTAAATTATTTCATATTAAATACCTCGGGAGAATGTTAGAGAATACTCTCACAAAACTTAGATAAAAGACTGGTGACTTGTATGATAGACTTTATTTAGATTTCATATCAAATCATCGAGAGAAATTAAACTAGATAAATAAAATAGCGGAAGCGTACCTGAAGCCATAAAGAAATCAGAGTCTGATCAAAGAAATCAAAGAAATCAGAGTCTTGATCACTTAGGTTTTGGATCTTCCAAATTAAAGACAAGTTTTCTAAACCAAAGTTCTGGACAATGAGATACCAGAACGAAAACCAGATATAAATTCAGGGACCATAACCTCCTTATTTATAGCCTTAGTTCCATAAATTCAATTCCACCCATTACGAAAGAGAATTTATGAAAAGGTATCTATACATTAAATTTCACACTTTTCTCATTAAATTCCACACTTTAATTTATGGTTCATAACCCTAAACTTTAGTAGATCAATTTAATTTAGCAAACCTTATATAATAATATATGATACAATTCCTGATTCATGTACATATTTATGTCCAATTTCCAACATTGTATTCATATTCATATTCAGGCAAGTCTTCTTGCAATAGTTTGTTAGTTTGGGATATAGGCACAAACCCCCCCATTTTAAGTCTTCTTGCAATAATTCCTGCTGATATTATGATCCTTGATTAATAGCAATATGTATAAAATCAATGACCCACATTTTGTCAATATTTGGGTGGCTAAATTATAGTTATTGGGTAAGTCCTAGCATTCAATTGAGCATGTTTATTTTTCCAAAGCATTTAATACATTATGGCCACAAAGTATCTTTGGTAAAGGTAGGTTGAGTTTGATGTCCATGTTTTTTTTGTTTTTTCGGAGGTTTTGTATAGTTCTGGCTCCTTTTTTTCATGCTCGTTTTAAAAAAGGATACAATGTTCCTTCTATGCATGTAAGATACTTTGGAGACTCAAAGTTACAAAATGTGAATTCTCCAGATTTGGCATGCAGAGAATGAAGTGAAGCATCAGCTTAGCTAACTTTACACATTAGCAAATCAGTTGTGTGAAACATATTTTTCAACCTGAGCTCTCCAATAACCTCTTTAATTGATGAAGTTTTGTTAGCCCACATGCATAACAATTACAAAACCTGCATTATAACTGCAAATCACTTCAATTGGCAATAAATTCTATGGGCACTGAGCTTCTTCATCATCCATGACATGAAATGGATTAAATAATAATTGAAGGTATTTTATGAAAATTAACATCTTGATTTCGTTCTAATTCTCATGCATATGTTCACATATAAACATCTTTAAAAAAATGTGATTCTAAAAACCAACGATGATTTAATATAATAACCCTAATTATTAAAAACATAAATATAAGTAGAAATGTTAATATTAATGTGTGAGATAAATCATCATCTAACTTGGCAAAACCACATTGTGAGAATTGCTAACATAAGGAGCTTGGTTCTGTGTGTTTGTCACATAAATGATGAAGTTAATCTTCAAATAAATTTGTTCTCAATTAGTAAGGTATAGTAAGGCGTCCAAGTTTTACCTTATAGTAAAGTCAACCGCACACCACTAACCAAACAAAAACTGTAACTAAATTCGCCCACAAAGAGAAGAAAGGATAAAATAATATTTAGAGGTGTTTCTAAATTTTTTTCCAACTTACCAACCTAGGAACAAAAATATGACAAAGTCTGTTTGACAAAACTTAGATAAAAGACTGGTGACATGTATTCATATACAGGCAAGTCTTCTTGCAATAGTTTGTTAGTTTAGGTTATAGGCTCAAAGCCCCCATTTAACATGTATATATGTGGGTTTCTAAGCCTTTCAAATATGGGTTGTAATTTTTCATTGAAGTTAATAGACCCAATCTTACATAATATCAGAACCAACCCACCGTTGGGGCACCCTTATTTTGTGTGCTATGCTTCTAGTAATGGCCACATTAAAGTGTTGTGCGGACAAAGTTACTTGGCCCTCGACTCGAATAGCTCAAAGTTCGTTCGAACTCAGTTCGATGTCAAATGAGTTTTGAACATATATACTCAAAATAGACTGGAACATTTTTTATGTTGTTCGAGCTCAAATACATTACACTGTTCAATTTTGACGAGCTCGAAACCCGGCTCATTTGGGAGCTAGAAAGTTGTTTACGAGTTGGCTCGCTCAATTAGGCCCCGGCCAAAATACCAATTACGATTTTTATTTTTTTCTATTTTTCTCTTGTCCATGTATCCAACCAAAAATGATAATGTGATGAACGTGGATTGAACACATACATGTATCCCACAAAAAATGATAATGTGATGAATGTGGATTGAGAACGTGACCTTCAAGCCTTTAAGATGATGCTCTCCCAACTGGCTATCCATGTATTATGCCACTTTGTTATTTTATTGTATATAAATAAATATAACTAGCTACAATTTAACTTAGTCAATAATAATATTTATTTATGATTTAAAATGTAATTTGAATAGACATATGATATTATATATATTATTATATTATATTATCGAGTTGAGGTACAAGTCAATTTCGAGCTATAACCAAGTCGAGTCGAGTCGAACACTACCTTGCTTAAGCTTGACTTGTACGATTCGAGTTCAAGTCGAGTTTGAACTTGAACATTTAAATGTCGAGATTCGAGGCGAGTCGAGCTAAACTAAATGCTAAATACTTACGAGCTAGCTCGCTCACTTAACAGCCCTACTCGTCCATTTAGAAATTCCCAAAAATTGAGATACATATGTGGTGCAGATGTAAGGTCTATTTGTAAAATCTAATTGCACTTGCGGTCATTGTCCTACAATAGAAATTTTGGCCACTACTTCCTGTTGATATTATGATCCTTAATTAATAACACTACGTATTTTGTCAATGTTTGGTGGCTAAATTATAGTTATTTGGTAAGCCTTAACATTCGATTGATTGCTGCTCGTAACACCTTTTTAAATATTTAATACATTATAATTACAAAGTTATTTTTCCCATTGTCAAACATGAAATTGTTTGATTGGCAATAAAGGCCATCAATATTGCTTTCACAAGTCACATCTCATTTGCACGTTTTACATTTGGGAATCGTTGGAAATTAAATTCATTAAATAATGAAAGTTTAATTTTATAAATTATGATAGAGGAGAATTAGCTACAAATAGATTTCCATGGCCCGGATTTTAAGTTGACAAATAGATTTTATTGCATTACTTTATAATAATAATTTAGCTAAATTAAAAAATAATAATAAAAAATTTAAGCAGTGAAGGTGACATTATTTATAACTTAGGATTTTAGAGGACTATTATTCATATTCTCACAAGTTCCAGCCTGCCCCACCATGTGTTGCCCGTCCGCTCTTCAGAAGCCGTCGATGTGGCCAACCGAAATGATTAACTTGGGGAAAGCTGCAATGATAGTCTTTGCCAAATGGCCAATATCATTTCGATGCCAACAATCTTGGTAGCCGGATTCATTAGCCATCGGTGGCAGCGATGGTGACCAAAGGGCAAGGATGAGACGTAGAAACATGATATTAATTTAAGAGGGAAAATACCCATTCTTTAACGTGGATAATTTTTTGTCATAATAAGAAAAAAATTTACCTACATAAACCATCAACTTACTATATGTAAAATTATCAGTAATTATACTTTTATGGAGAGAAAACGCCCATTTTCCTTACCATGCATAATTTTACAGGCGTCCCATGTAAAATTCCACTTACATCTTTTTATTATTCAAAAGAGAACTAAAACTTGAAACCAATCAAAATAATCAATTAGAGACTATCTCTAAGCTGTCATATTAATATAGTCCTTCTCATTATTCAATCAGTGTCTATATATAAAATTGGAGTCGATTTTTAATATTAAATTGGCGAGCATGGCACTACATCTTATCTAGTAATTTATAAAATCATTCTAGGGAGAAAATGGGTGTTGGGAGTTTTCTCAAGTACTACGCAATATACGTACCCGCGAATCGTCATTAGACATGCCTTATAATCATAATTTTGCAATTACTGATTTCTACAAAGTCAACGGCTCGTACCTACGAACAGCTTTCAGATATGTCAAACTCAAGAGTACACAACAATTAAGGAGAGACGACCTTAACTGTTCATCTCTTGCCTATATGATACATATATGTTTGTAACTTCTTTCAAAACCATCATAGCTACACTTTAGTTCTTGTTAATTGTCCATCCAATGGCCAATATGTCAAGGACAATCTTAGCCACCATTGTGTTTGCTCTACTGGTTGCTTATCCTACTAATGCAGATGAGGTGATCACACTAACCAATCTATTTCTATCTATGCTAATATGAGCAATTTATACTTCACAAATGTTTTATTTGTAATTCTTGGCTTAGATATATCAAAAATTTTTAATTTAGAAGCTTGCAAGTCATCAAGAGAGGGTGAAGAATGAGTCACAATTAACAATACTACAAACAAGGAGTAAGCATTTTGTGCTTGTTCATGGAGCATGCCTTGGAGCATGGTCATGGTACAAATTGATTCCCCTTCTTCAGAAAGCCGGCCACAACGTTACGTCCATAGATTTGGGGGCTTCTGGTCGCCGGCCGGAAAACCTAACTGACCTGAATGGGTTTCCAGACTATGTGAAGCCATTGGTGGATGTGATGGAAGGTCTGCCTGCTTCTGAGAAGGTGATCCTTGTAGGGCACAGCTTTGGAGGCCTTCCTATAGCTTGGGTAACGGAAAACTACGCTGAGAAGATTTTAGTTGGTGTTTATCTTGCAGCATTTATGCCAGACACCATAAACAAGGCATTTTATCCCATTCAACAGGTTACTCTTTTCATTTTGCCATTTCATTTATTTATGACTCCTATATTTAACGACCAGTTCTCGTGCAAACTAATAAACCTAATTATTTCTTAAAAAATGGTAAACTAAAATTAAAGAACATACACACATTATCTCTAAATGAGTATTGGATGTAGAACTAAATATAACTTGGGTTATCTTACGTCATCAATTTTGTGGATTTACTACTCTCACTTCATAATATCATTCACCAACTAAAATCAAGATCGTCATCAACATCGTCGTCATCTTCTTTCAGTCTAATTTTTGTAAGCATGGAAAAAAATACTAATATTGATAAGATCGTGTCACTCATCCTTCCAGAGCAGTTATAGACCATTACTAATGTTTTATATCATATCAATATTTAACATCATATAAGTTGAAGTTGTTTTCATTATTACTTTCTATTGCAATACAAACTTACCCATGGATGATATATCTTCAACTTATGTAAAACACGTTGAAAGGATGATTTTGGCCCTATCAATTTACACTAGGGCTGGGTTGTTCTATAATTAAATAATTGTCTAGTATCCTAAAATTTGTTTATCTTGTGACTTGAACTAATGCCTTAAAATTGCAGTATTTTGCAAGCTTACCTCCAGGATATTACGTGGATAGTGAAATCAATTATAACTTTCCAGTGCCAAGGTTGAATTTTACATTGCTGCTTGGTCCAATAGACTTGAGAACCAAAGGCTATCAAAAAGCCCAGAGGAGGTTACACTTCTCTACATACTAATTATAATCTTTGCAATAATATTTAATCATGGTTCATGCAAAAATAATATATACAATATTGTGTGCATGTTTTTTGTCATTATCAGGATCTTGCCTTGGCCTTGACATTGGTCAGAACCACATCACTGTTCCAGCAAGACCTCTTCAATACCACGTTCACTAGGGCAAAATATGGGGCAGTTCCAAGAATATACATAGTTAGCACAAACGACCTTTTTTACAAACTTCTTACCAGCGGGTGATGATTCAGAACTTCCCCCAAGAGAGGTGAAAATGATTAATGCCGATCATTGCTCGATGGCATCTGCACCATTACGGTTGTTTTCTCATCTATCGGACATTGCCAATCGCTACTAATCTGGCGTTGAAGTTATGGGTGAATAAGTCATTAAGTGTTGTTGAATGGTTGAAGACGCCACTGTTGATGGAAATAATACATAAAAGTAAATTCCAATAATAAGACGCTACTGTTGTAGGTATCATCAATTTATAGTTTTCAAAATTGAACAAAAAGTTAAGATTTATTGTGGGAGACTCTTAAAAAAATGTCTTCACAAGTAAATTGCCCGTCCTCGCTGCTCTGGAGCCTCCACGGGGCAAATTAAGATACTAACCGACCAATACCATTTAGATGTGAATCGCTCTGTTATTAAATAAGCGCTTTGGGCTGTCTTATAACTACCCCACCCAACTCGTTTAGATGTGAATCGCACTGCTATTGTCTGTGTGTTGGATGTGCATAGGGTCACCCGCCGCAGACACCGTTTGCTAGCGAACATGGGTCCACATGCAACTCGGGAGAATGTTAGAGAATGATCTCACAAAACTTAGATAAAAGACTGGTGACATGTATTCATATACAGGCAAGTCTTCTTGCAATAGTTTGTTAGTTTAGGTTATAGGCCCGAAGCCCCTATTTAACATGTATATATGTGGGTTTCTAAGCCTTCTAATATAGGTAGTAATTTTTTATTGAAACCAATAGACCCGATCTCACATAATATCAGGTCCAACCCACAGCTGGGAACAATTCTTTTGTGTGCTATGCTTCTAGTAATGGCCACATTATGGTGTTGTGCGGACGAAGTTACATGGACCTCGTCCGTCTATAAATTCCCAAAAATTGAGATACAAAAGTGGTGGATCTGTTTTGTTGATATCTTTAAGTCTGGAGGTGCTTGGCAATACTACCTATACATGATAAGTGGAGACTTGATATGCTCTTTGGGTTTTATGGATATAAATATATTATTTTATTGTTCAACCTTTTATAATATAAAGATATTAAACTTCTGTAGTACCTCCTATTGGGCGGAAGGATATGGCCAATTGTCAAGGAGACTTTAAGTCCTATAAAGATAAAAAATTAGCTACAAAACAAAATATTTTTTCTCCTAGTATTAATATGTCTCTTTGTATTTTATATTTTAATAACTTATATTACCTAGGGCTGCTAAATGAGCGAGCGAGACGAGCTCAGCTTGTAATCAAACTCGACTATAATAGCTCGAGGTTCATTCGAACTCGACTCATGGTCAAACGGGTTTTGAACATATATATTCGAAATTGACTCGAATATTTTCTATGTTTTTCGAGCTTGACTAGAGCTCAAGTAGGCTTTAACTATTTAATTTTGAAAAACTTGAAACCACCTTGTTTGAGGGCTCAAAACTAATTAGTTATAAAGTCGAAAGTAACTCGCTCGCTTTTTTTCCCTTTTCATAGGGTGGAAGGCATATCCAACATAAAATAATATAAATTATTCGGTGAGCATGGATTACGCTCTCCCAACTAAGCAATTTCGCTACTTTATTATTTTATTGTATATAAATAAATATAACTGGTTACAATTAAACTTATATATATATATATATATATATATATATTTATAGACTAACTTGGCTGGGGGCAGATAATATTTTTGTCTCAAAATTTAATGTAGATCATTCGATTAGAAGGACAACCCATATTTTAGAAAAAAAACAAAAAACAAAAAACATAACACCCCGACCACCACCATTATTTAGTACGTAGTCAATAATAACTTTTGTTTATGATTTTAAATTTATTTTGAATAGGCAAGTGATATTATGTATATTATTATATTATATTATCGAGTCAAGTTCGAGTTATAACCGAGTCGAGTCGAGTTGAGTCGAACACTACCTTGCTAAAACTCCACTCGTAGGATTCAAGTTGGAGCTCAAACATTTAAATGTCGAGTTTTGAGTCAAGTCGAGCCGAGCCGAACACCAAGTACTCACAAGCTGACTCGCTCAATTAGCAGCAGCCCTAATACTACAATAGAAATTTTGGCTAAAATTAGGAAAGAATTCACGTACTGATTTTCTTTGGTCAATGTAGGATGAGTTTGACGTCCTTGTATTTTTGTCTTCTTGGAGATTTGGTATATTTCTCGATCCTTTTTTACATGTTTTTTTCATAATCATATTAAAAAGGGATACAATGTTCCTTCTATGCATGCAAGATACTTTGGAGACTTGAAGTTCCAAAACGTGAATTCTCCAGATTTGGCATACAAAGAATGAAGTGAAGCATCAGCTTAGCTAACTTAACACATTAGCAAGTCAGTTGTGTGAAACATATTTTTTAACCTGAGTTTTTTACTGTTCACATCTATAGCTTTTCAAAAGTTAGTTCCAACAAATAACAAAGAAATATATATCTCATAAAAGAGTATCTTCTAAAAGCCTTTAAGAATATACAAAACTTATAATTATTTCTTATACTGATTAAGGAATAAATAATTTGAATTCAAGTAAAATAATACAATTATTTGGAATTATCAATTCTTAAATTAAAATGTTGAAATTATAAATTAACTAAATTGTAAAATATATTCATATCCATAATGCTACTTACAACTTGCAAACTTAGTCTGTGCAATGTGCGGATGCCACACCTACAAAAAAAAGACATTTCTGTACCTATTAAAAAAAAACCATGAAATTTTTTTATTGTTCACCATACTTCACATGCTTTTTCCATGGTTATTACAACCGCGGAGAAAGAATATATAATCATCATTATATTTGTAGTTCAACATTTATTATTTATTTATTTTTTCTTTGTACCTAAAACCATCGAGAAACTTTTAACCACCCTACTTTTTGCCACCCTATCTTTCTCCACAATTTTAGAGTATATTTTAAGTTCATTAAATTATGGAGAAAACTTAAATTTTTTGCCGTGCATATCTAAAATTAATATCAGCGGGTGATGATTCAAAACTTCCCTTCAAGGAAGGTGAAAGTGATTAATACAGACCATTTCCCGCTGGAATCCTCACCATTACGATTGCTTTCTCATTTGTTGGACATTGCCAATCGCTATTAATCTTGGGTTGAACTGCTGTTGCTGGAGACAATCATGTTCGTAAGAAGTATCTATACATGTATCTATATTGCATTTAAATTAAATGAAATAAATTTGGGTTTGCTCGTATTCTTCTACAAAAATGGCCCTTGTTAAATGTGGTACATATTTTATAAATAAAAGGGGGAAAATGTGAGGGATATTTTAATAAGCGTTTCATTAATTGGATAATCCGTAAATTTTGATTGACAAACGCTTAAAGTGACTAGTTCTATGAAACTTTATTTAATTAGGTCTAATCTACTTGTGTTTAAGGGAACATATTAAAATCATATATATTTTTTAGTTAACTTGCATTAATCAAGTTTGCTTGTCTACAAACCAACTTGACTGAACTAGTTAATGCTGAGTGAGATTTTAATGGTTTTTGCACTTATGGGCTTGCTCAACTAATAACCACTCAAGTACCACATTATGGACCTATTAATTTCTTTTCAAGTGGTTAACCGAAGTTAAAGATTATAATTACATCACCACTAATATATTGGATTTTACCTTTTTAGATATCATAAGTGCGACTAAATAATTATTTGTGGGTTCTTACATCCCATCCACCAAAAAGAAAATTCCGTTCTTGGAATCCTTTATATAGCTCGTGTGCCTAATCTAAATCTTTATCTATACAAACCCCCATTTTCAAGGGCTAAGTGGGAGAGAACTAACTATGACCAAAAATTAAATAGTAAGGTCCTTACAAACTTAGACCTTTTGAACGATTGTAAGAATGTAGTACACTAAGTGGAAATAATTTAAGCACAATTAAAATAAACACACTTAAGTACCAATAGATGATGATCAAGGTAATCAAAATAATAAGTGAGTGACACAATTAAGAACAAGTTCAAAGTCAAAAAGATACTTCCTTTGGCGAGATAAAAAAACCATGCAAGTTCCTAGTTGACTTTAACCTCGTTCACTTAGTTCTTTAAAACATTCAAGTCAAACAAAAGATAACTAAGTGAAATGTGCACAAATGTAATTCACATAAAAAACAAGCACACAAGAGGGAAGGGAGAAGAGATGAGACAAACAATATTTAAAAGGTTTGAAACTCTTATTCATGTCCTTTAGCCCATCAAGACTTTTGGTTGAGTAGGTCTTTTAATTATTTCCACTATAACAACCAACTTGTACACTTACAAGCAACCGCAAGCCCTTATTTTTAAACAACATGTGCTAAGGAATCTTAAAACCAACAAGCCTTCCTTTTGCAAGCATCCATCAAGTGCCAAGGAGTCACGCAATCAGCTCCTAACACCATAAGAAAATCACCGCTTGAAGCCAATCTCCTTCTTTTACCAAGCCCACACCATAATCAAAATAATAAGTGAGTGACACAATTAGAACAAGTTCAAACTCAAGAAGATACTTGCTTCGGCGAGCTAAACAAAACCATGCAAGTTCCTAGGTGACTTTAACCTTGTTCACTTAGTTCTTTAAAGCATTCAAGTCAAACACAAGATAACTAAGTGAAATGTGCACAAATGGAATCCTCATAAAAAACAAGCACAAAAGAGGGAAGGGAGAAGAGATAAGACAAACAATATTTAAAAGGTTTGAAACTCTTATTCCTGTCCTCTAGCCACCAAGTCTTTTGGTTGAGTAGGTCTTCTAAACTATGACAACCAACTTGCACACTTATAAGCAACCGCAAGCCGTCATTTTTAACCACCAAGTGCTAAGGAATCTTGTAACCAACAACCCTTCCTTTTGCAAGCATTCATCAAGTGCCAAGGAGTAATGCAATCAGCTCCTAACACCATAAGAAAATCACCACTTGAAGCCAATCTCCTTCTTTTACCAAGCCCACACCTTGAGCCAAAGGACTTTTCCAAACTAACACCTTCATTCCCTAGGCCAAGTGGTCTCACACACACCTTGGAACTTTATAAATCAAGCTCAAAAATTTGAGTCTTGCCTCACCACAACTCTCTCTTGGGATTCACCCTATGAAAGCTAAAGGATTACAAGCAAGATGAATGACCAAAGCTAGTTTTTAAGCTAGGGGTTCCAAGTAGTCAAAGACAGGTTCAAGAGGGTCTCAAAACACATGACGAATGCATGATGAGGATTGCATGATGAGGATTACAACTCTCTTAAGTCTTGAACTTAGGCTTTTTAGATTTTGATGATTAAACGTAAATCATGAGGATTGCATGATGAATTTCTCTGAGATGAAGGTTGGTTGAAATAGAACAAGATCATTTAAAGTTCTATTGTAATTTGATTAATTTAGAATGTTATGTCATGACATCCACACACATCCACGTAGACTAGTTAGATAAACTATGTAGATCATTTTTTTTTACTTATTTAGACTAGGAGGCATTCCAAGCTAAGCATCCAGGAGGTAGGCACTACAAGTAGATGAGGTATGTCTGCATAATCGAATTTTTGGCAGCTTTAAGATCCTCAACTTTCTTGATGATTAGGCGAATTAAACGATTTTTGAAATTAGTTTCAACATGTTACCATATTATTATGTCACAGGTTATCATGTACAAGTATATATGTTAAAAATAAGAACTAACTACAAGACTAATGCAAGGCCTAGACTTGACTACATGTATTTACAAGTTTTATTAACGTACTAGTTCAATAGACGTACTACGTCGGAAACTTTGGTGCATCCAACCTAAAAAAGAGCCAAAATCCATAGTCATACTATTTTTTGGATGGTGCTAGTAATTACTAGTGGTTTTCTACGTTCATGTGGGGTCTTGTGGGGGCCTCTACATTTCCCAATTGGAATAAAGATGCAATAACTCATGATTGGCACCAAAAAGCCAAAATTAAGTAAATGTTAGGTCACAAGTTGCCAAACAAGCTTGTATTTTTCATGAGTTTTTGTATGCTTTGTTCGACGCCGCCCAACGATGGGCAAAGAATATATGTTTTATAATTTTAGTTAAAGTTAAATTATCAGGGCTTATAGGTAAGTCAGATGGGTAATTAGCTAACTTATGTCTTCTATATTTACTTAATGAGTTAACCTACTAGGGCTCATTAGTCGCGTCACATGGGTAGTATGCTAGATGTTCATGTTAAGCCAATATTATGTTATGTTATATTCTATTAAGTTCAAGTATATATATATTTCTCATGTTATGTTATGATATGTTAATGCAAGTTCATGATAATGTTTTATCGCATTGGTTTTCTATCATGGTTAATCAATTTAGCGTTATTTTCTTATTGCTATTTATGACATATATAAGTAGTAGACTCAGCACATATATTTAGGTTCTAAACGGACAAAGTTTATCTTTATACAAAGGTGTAGGAGACCTTAGAAGAAATGAGATGGAGATAATCAAAACTTAGGAGCTTTTATTTTTGTGTGTTAGATTTGCATAATAGGACAATTTTTACACATTTTAATAAAGTCTTTAAGGGGCTCAATAAGGACCATAAACTGTGAACATGGCAAGGCACACCAGAAACACAACAAACCACAGTTAGGTTGATAGAATAAGAGAGAAAATTGGGTTTGCTTGGTTTGATAGAATAACAGAGAAAACGGATATCTGTATCTATCCTATAATAATGTGCGCTGCAGTTTTTTGCCTAAGATTAGTCCTTTTTGGATCTTATGAGAAGCCTAGAATAACACGAAAGCTCATGCATGCTTACTTTGAAGTCTAGAATAATCAAACTTTGAAGCCATAGTTATTAATGTAAAGGGTGTTGAAAAAATAATAACGGTGCAATCATGAAATTTAAAAATGATAAACATATCACATAACAAACGTACAAGATAATAAGGGGAAAATACAAAATACAAATCTTGTCATATTTTTTAAAAAAATTTAGCTGCATAAATCAATTAATCATCCTGTAACAACCAGAACGATGTGTAAACTAATATGCCTATATAATAGATATATGCTTGTGACTTCTTTCAACTCCATCCTAGCTACACTTCAGATCTCGTTAATTGTCCATGCAATGGCCAATACGTCAAGGACAATTTTTGCCACCGTTGTGTTTGCTCTATTGGTTGCTTATCCTACTAATGCAGATGAGGTGATTACACTAACCAATCTATTTCTATTCTATGCTAATCTGAGCAGTTTATACTTCATAGATGTTTTTATTTGCAATTCTTGACTTTGATATATCGAAAATTTTTAATTTAGAAGCTTGCAAGTCATCACGAGAAGGTGAAGAATGAGTCACAATTAACAATACTACAAACAAGGAGTAAGCATTTTGTGCTTGTTCATGGAGCATGCCTTGGAGCTTGGTCATGGTACAAGTTGATTCCCCTTCTTCAGAAAGCCGGCCACAACGTTACGTCCATAGATTTGGGGGCTTCGGGTCGCCGGCCGGAAAACCTAACTGACCTCAATGGGTTTCCAGACTATGTGAAGCCATTGGTGGATGTGATGGAAGGTCTGCCTGCTTCTGAGAAGGTGATCCTTGTAGGGCACAGCTTTGGAGGCCTTCCTATAGCTTGGGTAACGGAAAACTACGCTGAGAAGATTTTAGTTGGTGTTTATCTTGCAGCAATTATGCCAGACACCGTAAACGAGGCATTTTATCCCATTCAACAGGTTACTCTTTTCATTTTGCCATTTCATTTATTTATGATTCCTACATTTAACAACCGGTTCTGGAGCAAACTAATAAACTTAATTATTTCTTAAAAAGTGGCAAACTAAAATTAAAGAACATACACACATTATCTCTAAATAAGTATTGGATGTAGAACTAAATATAACTTGGGTTATCTTACGTCATCAATTTTGTGGATTTACTACTCTCACTTCATAATATCATTCACCAACTAAAATCAAGATCGTCATCAACATCGTCGTCATCTTCTTTCAGTCTAATTTTTGTAAGCATGGAAAAAAATACTAATATTGATAAGATCGTGTCACTAATCCTTCCAGAGCAGTTGTAGACCATTACTAATGTTTTATATCATATCAATATTTAACATCATATAAGTTGAAGTTGTTTTCATTATTACTTTCTATTGCAATACAAACTTACCCATGAATGATATATCTTCAACTAATGTAAAACACGTTGAAAGGATGATTTTGGCCCTATCAATTTACACTAGGGTTGGGTTGTTCTATAATTAAATAATTGTCTAGTATCCTAAAATTCATTTATCTTGTGACTTGAACTAATGCCTTAAAATTGCAGTATTTTGCAAGCTTACCTCCAGGATATTACGTGGATAGTGAAATCAATAATAACTTTCCAGTGCCAAGGTTGAATTTTACATTGCTGGTTGGTCCAATAGACTTGAGAACCAAAGGCTATCAAAAAAGCCCAGAGGAGGTTACACTTCTCTACATACTAATTATAGTCTTTGCAATAATATTTAATCATGGTTCATGCAAAAATAACATATACAATATTGTGTGCATGTTTTTTGTCATTATCAGGATCTTGCCTTGGCCTTGACATTGGTCAGAACCACATCACTGTTCCAGCAAGACCTCTCCAATACCACGTTCACTGGGGCAAAATATGGGGCAGTTCCAAGAATATACATAGTTAGCACAAACGACCTTTTTTTACAAACTTCTTACCAGCGGGTGATGATTCAGAACTTCCCCCCAAGAGAGGTGAAAATGATTAATGCCGATCATTGCTCGATGGCATCTGCACCATTACGGTTGTTTTCTCATCTATCGGACATTGCCAATCGCTACTAATCTGGCGTTGAAGTTATGGGTGAATAAGTCATTAAGTGTTGTTGAATGGTTGAAGACGCCACTGTTGATGGAAATAATACATAAAAGTAAATTCCAATAATAAGACGCCACTGTTGTTGGTATCATCAATTTATAGTTTTCAAAATTGAACACAAAGTTAAGATTTATTGTGGGAGACGCTTAAAAAAAATGTCTTTACAAGTAACTTGCCCAGTAAATTGCCCGTCCTCGCTGCTCTGGAGCCTCCACGGGGCAAATAAAGATACTAACAGACCAATACCTTCTCTGTGACTGATGTACAACAAGAACCAAAATGATAAGGATTAAAAGATGATATCTGATTTTCCCATGACTGCAATGCCAAAACCTAAAACCACCTACAACCATGTTATGCTAAGCAGCCTTCCTGGGTCGGCATGCACAATAAATGAGTCCACACAGCTTTAGGGTCCTAGCACTGGTGACTAATCAAAGCAATACTTAAACATACCAATTAGTATGCCTACATAACCCAGGTCTACCAACTTATCGTAACAAATTGTCAAATAATAAGTAGAAATTTAATGAAATATATAATGTACAAATATGAACAATAATTAATTCAATTAAAAACTTTCTCAAGTGTTTGCAAAGATATATCAAATTATACAAGTGAATGAGTTTGAAGACATTATCTCCCACAAATTACTAAAACGAACTTGTCAAGCATAAGTGTTTTGGGTGAGAAATATTATTAAACACTTAATATGATTATGAAATTAGCAAGTAATTAAAATAATAAGCAAAGAAAAATTTGTAAGGAAAGGGAACTCAAACAATCAAGACAACGATTTTTTATAGAAGTTTGGAACTCCTACTATCTCTTAATCCACCGAGTCCTATGGTTGGGTAGGTCTTCTAGCTTCACTACGGTGAACACTAGTATACTTATAAGCTACACTTGTTCACCTACAAGCACTCCACCAAGCCAAAGACAACTAACCACACTCTTACACCTAGGAGCTACACTCCAAGACTTTGGAGCAACATCAACTGAAGTTAGGCCTTCCTACACATTCCACACCAATCAGTAAGAACTCACTCACACTCCAAACATTCTTAGAGTTTACAAAATTTCCTCACAAATATCACAACTTTAATATTTTTACAAGCAAGAGCTCTCAAAGTGGCGTTACAACACAAATGTAAATCACTAAGCACTTAGTACACTTTGATATTTTTTTACCAGTGCTCTTTTGAATCTTGAATTACTTCTCTAACCATATTCACTATTCCTCATAAGCTTCAAATATTTTCCAAAGTCCCCTAGTTATGGCCAAAGATGTCTTATCTTAGCAATTGATTTAGAAAAGCAAGGTCTGATTTTACTTTTGTTCGGTTAATGATCACATTTGATTTAAGCAAATCGATCGTTTGCTAAAATTCCTCTCGATCGTGGAGAGCCCTAAATCCAATAGTCGATGAATCATCCCAAGACTTTTTCGAAGACTTTGAATGACGTTGTCTAAGTCTGAGTTCCCCCAAAGTCAATGAATACTTTGATGAAAATCCTAATTGACCATGATTGGTTGTTGATCAATCTTCCGAACACCTATTGAACAATTTATTCTCTAAATCCTTAGTGATTGGTAGCTAATTGAAAAGTTAATTTGTCTCATAAGTGAATCTTTGAGAGTCTTTAGAGTTTTTCATTATCAAAATTCTTGGGTTCGGAAAAAAGAGTTCATTAAAACCGATTCCCAACAAAGAAGAAAAAAGAGTTGATAATTAATTGAAAATAAGCACCACTTGTAAGATTTTTCAAAAGTTTATCACTCATCTAATACTTTGTAGACCCCATTTCTTTCCTCCCCTTGCTTTGCTCTTATACCCCCTCAGTGAATGATCAAAAATATAAGTAAGGATGTTTTTGTAAACCTTGAATTTGGTTAACCATTTTGAATGGTTAACTAAAGCCCTTCATTTTGCAATTGTGTTAGGAATTATAGATAATGAGCTATCCTGAACTATATTAGATAGTGGCCTAGATTAGATTAACAACATGGCTTAGGTCCATTGGCAGAGGAATGAAATTTTGAAAAAAACTGTTTCTAAGGTTGGTAGATTTTAGTATATCTGCAACTTACTAGAGTGAGATCCTGTAGTGTATTAGTGGAGGTGTCACGTGCGCTTATAAATATTCAACTTGGGTTGACTAGTGGTGAGAGTAATTCAGTAAAAATTGTAAACCGAACCAAACCAAATCGGAGCTATCAACTTGGTTTGGTTTCGAACTAATACGGTTTGGTATTCAATATGGCCATAGAGAAACCAAATTGAATGAATATTGATGATTTGGTTCGGAATTGATCAAAATGAATTAATGGAAATAGCCAAACTTTTAAAAATAATTCTAAAATATGTATTTTATGTTAATTATTACAATAAAATAATAGTATTTTATGATGAATTTTTTATATGTTTAATATGATATATACATTTAGAATTACTTATTAAATGATTACACTAATTAAAGTAATGACATAATTTTGTTTAAATGTTTAAAGAAATCTATATTTTTAAAATTTATGATATGTAATTCGGTGGGAAGATAACAAGTATGCTATTATTTAATTATTTTATTTTATCATACACGTCTATGAATTTTTTCTTACAAGTACCAGCAATTGCCCACTTCTGCAATTCTATTATTGTAAGAATATAAATATGCATGGTAGTTTTGTGGCAAAATTAGTTACGTTGTCACAAAATCTTCAAAGGGTAATGTGATTTACATAATTCATTATATCTTATATCTATAATTTACAAAATCTATGAAGGGTAATGCAAGTTATATATAATTTGTGTGTACTATTTATATAATTTTCAAAATTCTCAAGAGTGTCATACAAGTTATAAAATTAGTTGTTTGTTATTTATATAATTTGTAAAATTCATCTAGGGTAATGCAAATTAGATAATTTAATGTGGAGTATGAATAGATAGCAAAATCCCCAAAAGGTGATGCAAATTTATGTATTTTCCATGTGTATGATATTTTGAGCTTCTTCGTTTTGTGAATAATTGAGTTGACTGATAACTTTAGTGGTGGATCTGTATTGTTGATATCTTTAACTCTGGAGGTGCTTGGCAATACTACATATACATGACAAATGGAGACTTGATATGCTCTTTGGGTTTTATGGATATAAATGTATTATTTTTATTGTTCAACCATTTAGAATATAAAGATATTAACCTTCTGTAGTACAGATAAAAAATTAGCTAAAAAACAAAATATTTTGTTCTTGCTAGTATTAATAAGTCTCTTTGTATTTGGTATTTTAATGACTAATACTACCAAAGAAATTTTGGATAAATTGGGATTAAAATTAGGAAAGAATTCACGTACTGAATTATCTTTGGTAAAGGCAGGATGAGTTTGATGTCCATGTTTTTTTGTTTTGTTGCAGGTTTGGTATATTTCTGGCTCCTTTTTTTCATGTTTTTTTTCATACTCGTATTAAAAAGGGAGACAATGTTCCTTGTATGCATGCAAGATACTATGGAGACTCCAGATTTGTTAGAAAACGTGAATTCTCCAGATTTGGCATGCATAGAATGAAGTGAAGCATCAGCTTAGCTAACTTAACACATTAGCAAGTCAGTTGTGTGAAACATATTTTCCAACCTGAACTCTCCAATAACCTCTTTAATTGATGAAGTTTTGTTTGCCCACATGCATAACAATTACAAAACTTGTATTATAACTGCATATCACTTCAATTGGCAATAAATTCTATGGGCACTGAGCATCTTCATCATCCTTGCCATGAAATAAATAAATAATAACTGAGGTATTTTATGAAAATTAACACCTTAATTTCGTTCTAATTCTCTTGCATATGTTCACATATAAACATCTTTAAAAAATTGTGATTCTAAAAACCGACAAAGATTAAATATAATAACCCTAATTATTAAAAATATAAATATAAGTAGAAATGTGAATATTAACGTGTGAGATAAATCATCAACTAACTTGGCAAAAGCACGTTGTGAGAATTGCTAATATAAGGAACTTGGTTAAGTATGTTTGTCATATAAATGATGAAATTAATCATCAAATAAATTTTGTTCTCAATTAATAAGGTATAGTAAGGCATCCAAGTTTGATCTTATACGGTCGCTTGCCTTCTGGAGCAAGTCTTTGCTTTTCAGATAGTATAAATAGTAGATTTGTCTTGGATTTTCCAATTTAAGAGTAGAATGTGAATGGGTATAAGAGAATATGAGAGAAGGAGAAGAGCAGGAAAGATGGTTAAAATGGGAAGATTTAGAAGAAGAGAGATCAGAGAGCAGAGATTGGACAAGAATATCAATTTCATTCATGAAGCCTACAGTACATGTTTTTCATTTTATACTTTGTTGTATATTACTGAAATATTTTCGGTCTTGCAGGCATGCTATTTCATGATTTTGAACATATTTTGTATTGTTTTCTTTCATTGCAGGAACGACCCGACCCAAGCATAATAAGATAGTGGACTTAAGTCATCAATTTAAAAAGGTAACACAAGTTGAAGATCTATTGACTATCTTCATTAATATACTCGATCTTACCTTAATAAATATTGAATGTTAGACAAAGTTGGGAGATCTCATCTTTCACCTACCTTAAGGAATCAAAGTATAAAGTGAAGATTTATTTTGTATACTAATGTTAACGGCTACGGTTGTCTAAAATCTTACCTTAATACCACGTTCACTGGTAGGAGCTTCTTCTCCAAGCTCCACAACCAATTCCTTGCCCTTGGAAGGCTTGGAACTCTGCTTTGCTGGTGCCATCTTGAGGGTGAACTTCTTGGAAGAGAGGATATGAAGAATAACAGCAGGAGGGATGGAAGAAGGGCTGCAATTTCAGCAACCAAAGAAGAGGAAGAAGAAGGAGAAGAGAAGGAGAAGAGGACACCCTTATTTCTTGGGCTTCAAGAAAGGGGAGAGGGATGGAGCAATCTGGATTTGATTTTCAAAACAAAAGTTGTTACACAATTCTGTTACAGCCCACTTTTATAGGCATCTTCCCTAGTGAAATGACCAAAACGCCCCTACCCAATTACCCTACTAACAACCCTACTTATCTACTAACAATATTCATAACATTCACTAGGGCAAAATATGGGGCAGTTCCAAGAATATACATAGTTAGCACAAACGACCTTTTTCTACAAACTTCTTACCAGCGGGTGATGATTCAGAACTTCCCCCAAGAGAGGTGAAAATGATTCATGCCGATCATTGCTCGATGGCATCTGCACCATTACGGTTGTTTTCTCATCTATCGGACATTGCCAATCGCTACTAATCTGGCGTTGAAGTTATGGGTGAATAAGTAATTAAGTGTTGTTGAATGGTTGAAGACGCCACTGTTGATGGAAATAATACATAAAAGTAAATTCCAATAATAAGACGCCACTGTTGTAGGTATCATCAATTTATAGTTTTCAAAATTGAACAAAAAGTTAAGATTTATTGTGGGAGACTCTTAAAAAAATGTCTTCACAAGTAAATTGCCCGTCCTCGCTGCTCTGGAGCCTCCACGGGGCAAATTAAGATACTAACCGAACCAATACCATTTAGATGTGAATCGCTCTGTTATTAAATAAGCGCTTTGGGCTGTCTTATAACTACCCCACCCAACTCGTTTAGATGTGAATCGCACTGCTATTGTCTGTGTGTTGGATGTGCATAGGGTCACCCGCCGCAGACACCGTTTGCTAGCGAACATGGGTCCACATGCAACTCGGGAGAATGTTAGAGAATGATCTCACAAAACTTAGATAAAAGACTGGTGACATGTATTCATATACAGGCAAGTCTTCTTGCAATAGTTTGTTAGTTTAGGTTATAGGCCCAAAGCCCCTATTTAACATGTATATATGTGGGTTTCTAAGCCTTCTAATATAGGTAGTAATTTTTTATTGAAACCAATAGACCCAATCTCACATAATATCAGGTCCAACCCGCAGCTGGGAACCATTCTTTTGTGTGCTATGCTTCTAGTAATGGCCACATTATGGTGTTGTGCGGACGAAGTTACATGGCCCTCGTCCGTCTATAAATTCCCAAAAATTGAGATACAAAAGTGGCACGGATGTATGGTCTACACGCAATGTCTACTTGCACTTGCGGTCATTGTCCTATAGTAGAAATTTTGGGCACTACTTCCTGTTGATATTATGAACCTTAATTAATAGCAATATGTATAAAATCAATGACCCACTTTTTGTCAATTTGTAGATGGATAAATTATAGTTATTTGGGAAGCCCTAGCATTCAATTGATTGCCCTTGTAACACCTTTTAAAGTATTTAGCATGCTTATTTTTCCAAGCATTTAATACATTATAATCACAAAGTTCTGTTTACCACATTTTTGGTAAAGGTAGGATGAGTTTGTTGTACACATTTTTTTTTTTTGGAGGTTTTGTATAGTTCTGGTTCCTTTTTTCGTGCTCGGATGTGAAAGGGAAACAATGTTCCTTCTATGCATGCAAGATACGTTGGAGACTTTCTGCCCATCAGGTTTCGACTAGAGCCGGTCGACCCACGTGACAGTTGGTATCAGGGCAACTATCCTGCAGGTCGACCGGTTCACAGTCGGATTTAATCGGCACTGAAAATGAGGCAATGCCTCCACACAACACAACTTAAAAAACTTAACAAACCTAATTATCTTACTTAGGGAAGTGTTAAATTTTATTAGGTAACCTTAATTATGGATTACGGTTGTAAGCGCACTTAGTGAAATCTCACATACATAGGGTTCATCGAATAGACTTACCTAAATAATTTTTTGGATAGGTCAAACAATGTTTAAATGGGTTGACATTTAGACAAGTGGGCCCTGACACTCTGCAGGTTTGGTAAAAACATTATCAATTGCCGGCCCAAGGGAAAACATTGTAAATGAGGTCCACAAAGCTCAGACAAAGGTGCTGGTAACAGCATTCCTTGGCCGCACATTTTTTCCCTAAGTCTCATTAATGGACTTGGAGACTCCAATGGGCCTTGTTAAATGGGTAGGGTTATCTAGTACCTTGGGCTTCAGTCCAATAAAATATCATGTCAAAATTCCATGTATATGGGCTTGAGTGGGCTCGCGAATTGTAGACATTGGCCAAGGCAATTCTAGAGCTTGCCAGACTTAAGTGGCTTGAAAATTTCTACTGAATTATCTACCCATCAGTTGTCCTTAAAATTTTACAATAAATCCACATGGACATAACATAAGGTTTGGAAGAGATTTCACAAAATTTCGTTGCTCACACTAGGCTCATCAACGTTTGTAAACAGAGCTAGTGAACTAGGGTTTCACCCTGTATCCATGTACGCACCCAAAATCCAAACCAACTTATTTTCTAAATGAATTTTAATAAAGCCAAAATTTTACATGTTGACAGTAGGTAATTATTTAGTCATCATACAATTTTACACATTTTAATAAATTCTTTTAGCGGTTCAACAAGGCGCATAAACTTTGAACATAGCAAGGCACACAAGAAACACAACAAACACAAACCACGGTTAGTGGCTTTGTTCAAGTCTTTATTGGAGTTACCTTAGTGTATTATTTTAGTGACGCATAGACAACACCTAAAAAAAGAAACATGCAAAAGATGGTATGAAAACAATACCTACAAAAAGGTGACAAAATTGGGGAAATTGGCAAGTAGGCTATTGAAAGCAGTAAAGCCACCACTAGGAATAAGTGAAACATGCTTCATGAACATTGTATATCTAGCTCTTAGGAACACTGATGCAACTGAGACCATGTAAAAATATGATGCATAGCAATGGTTACAACAGCTTTGCCAAGATAGTGCAAATAGGTGACCAAGGCATGCTAAAAAATACATAACTATTTAGTTAAGCATGCTCATAACAAACATGTCGACATGTAAATAGTACTAGAAAAATGTTCATGCAGTAGACAACCAATCAGCATCGAGCAAAAACATACAAAGAGCAACAAGGAGGGAAGAAGCTTAACTCCAACGTAGTAAGGAGAGGTCTCTTGGGGCTTCCTACACTAAGAACTACAACCCTAGGCCCTACGCTTGGCTTTGAGGGGCGTAGGACAGCAAGGAGAAGCCAAGGAAGGAAGATGGAAGTGCTGAGAGTGTTGAGGAATTTGGAGCAAAGCAAGGGAGGGAAGAAATGGGGCGAAAGATGATGTATTTATAGGCTAGGGAAAAGCTGCCAGCTCAAGGGCACTAGCACAATGCAATGCTACTGGCAGAGTACAAGGGCACTAGCCACTGCAAAGCTGAACCTTGGAGGCATCGTTTGCTGATGCAATTGGTGAGGTTGAACCGACCCAAGGCATGAGCTGGGCACAAAGGCATTTCAAGAAAATGTCTGGAAAAGGTTTAAGTGTGGAGACAAGGATACTTGGGTAGTGCATTTGGGCCCATACCGAAACCCCAATGCACATGAGTGCCAGCACAAGGGCGTTGGAAGGGTGCCGTTCCACCAAATGCAGTTTGCATGCAATTAGGGTTCCCACTCTAAGGCTGCCACGACGAACTCGGAAACTGAATTGTGGGTCCCATTGAAGCGAGGATTCAAGCACATGACAAGTAAACTAGACTCACGAGAAACTCAACCTTAACATCTATGTAGACTCAACTTGACCAAACTAAACATGAAAAGGCCTAGTATCATGTAATATTGGATAAAAAGTTAAGTTTGTTTCATATCTGATACCTACCGAGATATGATCTAATATATTAATGGGGATGTTCTTAAGTTTTTCAACTTGACTAATCGCTTTTAAAAAGATGACTAAACCTATTATTTTCCACTAATTGGGTAGGGCCATTATAGGTGGTATAAGAGTGAATGCAAGAACATGTTAGATGGATGGTGTCATGTTAAATAAAGTAATTTTGAGTACAAAATTTCTTGAGGTGTGTGAAATGTAATATCTTAGAAAAAGTTAAGTTAGTTTCACATCGAATACCAACTGGATAAGAACTAATATATTATTATGGATATATTTTTTGTCTTTACTCTAATTAGTCACTTTTAAAAAGGTGACTAACTTAATCAATTTATACTAATTGGGCCGGACCTTTACGCGTCCATGGAATCATATTTAGTAAGAATTGATTTGTTCACCCATGATCCTAGTTAAGCCCCCATTACGTACGCACGTATGTCCAAGTATAGGGATGAGTTCAAGGATCGCGAGCATGTTTGTAAACAGCCCAAAAAGAGACAAGTTAAGAAAGGGGTGCGAATGTTGAAGTGATGTCTACACAGTGTCGTCTGTTCACTCTTAACACACATATACTTCGGCATGGCCATTATAGGTGGTATAAGAGTGAATCTAGGACCTTGTTATATGGATGGTGACATGTTAAGATAAAGGAATTTCGAGTATACATTTACTTAAGGTGGGTGAAATTTATTATCTTATAAAAAGTTAAGTTAATCCCACATGCAATATTTATTAGGATAAGAATAAATATATTAGTATGGATGTGTTTAGGATGTTTAAGTTAACTAATCACTTTTAAAGAGGAGACTAAGCTCGTTAATTTGCACTAATTGGGTCGGGCTTTTACATGTCCATGGAATCAGATTTAGTAAGAATTGATTTGTTCACCCAATGATCCTAGTTAAACCCCCATTACATAAGCACGTAGATCCAAGTATAGGGATGAGTTATGGCTCGGGAACATGTTTGTAGCCCAAAAAGGGACAAGTTTAAAACGGGGTCGAATGCTGAAGTGATGTCTATTACAGTGTTGTCTATGCCCTCTTAACGCACATACAACAGGCATTGGATTTCGATAATAATGTATTTTATTAAATAAGCCCTTTGGGCTGTCTTATTACTACCCGACCCAACTCATTTAGATGTGAATCGTACTGCTGTTGTCTGTGTTGGATGTGCATAGGCTCACCCGACACCGTTTGCTAGCGAACATGGGTCCACATGCACCTCGGGAGAATGTTAGAGAATACTCTCACAAAACTTAGATAAAAGACTGGTGACATGTATTCATATACAGGCAAGTCTTCTTGCAATAGTTTGTAGTTTAGGATATAGGTCCAAACCCCCTATTTAATGGGTATATATAGGTCTTAATTTTTTATTGAAGCCAATAGACCCAATCTCACATAATATCAGAACCAACACACCGTTGGGGCACCCTTATTTTGTGTGCTATGCTTCTAGTAATGGCCACATTAAAGTGTTGTGCGGACAAAGTTACATGGCCCTCGACTCGAATAGCTCAAAGTTCGTTCGAGCTCAACTCAATATCGAATGATTTTTATGTTGTTTGAGCTCGAATACATTACATTGTTCAATTTTGACGAGCTCGAAACCCAGCTCGTTTGGGAGCTACAAAGTCGTTGACACGATTTCTATTTTTTTCTATTTTTCTCTTGTACATGTATCCAACAAAAAGTAATAATATGATGAATGTAGATTGGACACGTACATGTATCCAACAAAAATGGTAATGTGATGAATGTGGATTGAACATGTGACCTTCAGGCCTTTAAGAGGATGCTCTCCCAACTGAGCTATCCATGTATTGATGCCATGTTGTTATTTTATTGTATATAAATAAATATAACTAGCTACAATTAAACTTAGTTAATAATAATATTTATTTATGATTTTAAATGTAATTTGAATTGACAAATGATATTATGTATATTATTATACTATATTATTGAGTCAAGTTCGAGTCGAGGTACAAGTCAATTTCTAATTGAGTTTGAGTTATAACCAAGTTGAGTCGAGTCGAACACTGCCTTGCTTAAGCGCGACTTGTAGGATTCAAGTTTAAGTCGAGTTCGAGCTCTAACATTTAAATGTCGAGATTTGAGGCGAGTTGAGCGGAACTGAACGCCAAATGCTTAGGAGCTGGCTCGCTCAATTAGCAGCCCTACTCGTCCATCTATAAATTCTCAAAAATTGAGATACACATGTGGTGCAGATGTAAGGTCTATTTGTAAAGTCTAATTGCACTTGCGGTCATTGTCCTACAATACCTACAATAGAAATTTTGGCCACTACTTCCTGTTGATATTATGATCCTTAATTAATAACACTACGTATAAAATCAATGACCCACATTTTGTCAATGTTTGGTGGCTAAATTATAGTTATTTGGTAAACCCTAACATTCGATTGATTGCTGCTCGTAACACCTTTTTAAATATTTAATACATTATAATTACAACGTTATTTTTCCCATTGTCAAACATGAAATTGTTTGATTGGCAATAAAGGCCATCAATATTGCTTTCACAAGTCACATCTCATTTGCACGTTTTACATTTCGGAATCGTTGGAAATTAAATTCTTTAAATATTGAAAATTTAATCTTATAAATTATGATAGAGTAGAATTAGCCACAACTCGTATCCATGGCCCGGAAAGAAGTACACGGTAGAGTTGACTCCAAGCTAGCCTACTCTCATTCATTTACATTTTTTCAACCCCGGTTATTGGAAATTAGTATTAATTTGGCAATTAATGTTCACAAATAGATTTTATTGTAATACTTTATAATAAAAATTTAGCTAAATTTAAAAATAATAATACAAAATTCAAACAATAAGGGTGAAATTATTCATAACTTACGATATTAGAGGACTATTATGCATATTTACCATTTAAGGGAACTGTTCTAAAAAGGTCAGAAATATCTCTCCCAAGTCCCAGCCCACCCTTCCACCATGTGTTGCCTGTTGCCCTTTCGGAAGCCGTCGACGTGGCCAACCACAATGATTGACTTGGGGAAAACTGCAATGATAGTCTTTGCCAAATGGCCAACAACATTTTGATGCCAACAATCTTGGTAGCCGGATTCATTAGCCATCGGCGGCAGCGATGGTGACCAAAGGGCAGGGATGGCAGCGATGGTGACCAAAGGGCAGGGAAGAGATGTAGAAACATGATATTAATTTAGTAGTGATGTTCTTAGGTTCTTCAGCTCGACTAATTGCTTTTAAAGATAGTTTCATATCTAACATCTATAAGGATAAGATCTAATATATTAGTAGTGATGTTCTTAGGTTCTTTAGCTTGACTAATTGCTTTTAAAGAGAAGACTAAACCTATTATTTTCCACTAATTGGGCAGGGCCATTATAGGTGGTATAAGAATGAATCCAGGACTATGTTAGATGGATGGTGACATGTTAAGAGAAAGGAATTCCGGGCATGGAATTTCCTAAAAGTGGCTACTAATGTAATATCTTATAAAAAATTAATTTGGTTTTACATCCGGGATAAAATCTAATATATTAGTATGAAAGTGTTCAAGATGTTTAATTTAATTAATTACTTTTAAAGAGATGACTAAACTCATCAGTTATACTAATTGGGTTGGACCTACATCCTAAGTATAGGGATGAGTTCAACGCGGGCGAACGTGCCTGTAAATAGCCCAAAAAGTGAAAAGTTAAAAAACGGGCGAGAATGTTGAAGTCATGTCTACGACAGTGTTGTCTGTACACTGTTAACGCACATACAGCAGGCATTCGATAATAAATGTATTTTACGGTTAGGGCTTACAATAGAAAATTTGGCCACTACTTCCTGTTGTTATTATGATCCTTAATTAATAACACTACGTATAAAATCAAGGACCCACTTTTTGTCAATGTTTGGTGGCTAAATTATAGTTATTTGGTAAGCCCTCACATTCGTTTAATTGTTCCTGGAAACACCTTTTCAAATATTTAGCATGTTTTTTTTCCAAAGCATTTAATACATTATAATCACAAAGTTATTTTTCCCAGTGTCAAACGTGAAATTGTTTGATTGGCAATAAAGGCCATCAATATTGCTTTCACAAGTCCCATCTCATTTGCACGTTTTACATTAGGGAATCGTTGGAAATTAAATTCATTAAATAATGAAAGTTTAATTTTATAAATTATGATAGAGGAGAATTAGCTACTACTCGTTTCCATGGCCCAGATTTTATGTTGACAAATGGATTTTATTGCATTACTTTATAATAATAATTTAGCTAAATTAAAAAAATAATAAAAAATTTAAGCAGTGAAGGTGGCATTATTTATAACTTAGGATTTTAGAGGACTATTATTCATATTCTCACAAGTTCCAGCCTGCCCCACCATGTGTTGCCCGTCGGCCTTTCGGAAGCTGTCGACGTGGCCAACCGCAATGATTGTCTTGGGGAAAGCTGCAATGATAGTCTTTGCCAAATGACCAATATCATTTCGATCCCAACAATCTTGGTAGCCGGATTGTCCCTTTATTATTCAAAGGACAACAATTATGGAGAGACGACCTTAACTGTTCATCTCTTGCCTATATAATACATATATGTTTGTGACTTCTTTCAACACCATCCTAGCTACACTTCAGTTCTCGTTAATTGTCCATCCAATGGCCAATGCGTCAAGGACAATCTTTGCCACCATTGTGTTTGCTCTATTGGTTGCTTATCCTACTAATGCAGATGAGGTGATTAGACTAACCAATCTATTTCTATTCTATGCTAATCTGAGCAGTTTACACTTCATAGATGTAATTATTTGCAATTCTTGACTTTGATATATCGAAAATTTTTAATTTAGAAGCTTGCAAGTTATCAAGAGAAGGTGAATAATAAGTCACAATTAACAATACTGCAACCAAGGAGTAAGCATTTTGTGCTTGTTCATGGAGGATGCCATGGAGCATGGTCATGGTACAAGTTGATTCCCCTTCTTCAGAAAGCCGGCCACAACGTTACGTCCATAGATTTGGGGGCTTCAGGTCGCCGACCGGACAACCTAACTGACCTCAATGGGTTTCCAGACTATGTGAAGCCATTGGTGGATGTGATGGAAGGTCTGCCAGCTTCTGAGAAGGTGATCCTTGTAGGGCACAGCTTTGGAGGCCTTCCTATAGCTTGGGTAACGGAACTCTACCGTGAGAAGATTTTAGTTGGTGTTTATCTTGCAGCATTTATGCCAGACACCGTAAGCAAGGCATTTAATCCCATTCAACAGGTAGTACTCTTTTCATTTTGCCATTTCATTTATTATATTTAACGACCGGCTCTAGTGCAAACTGATAGACTTAATTATTTCTTAAAAATTGGTAAACTAAAGTTAAAGAACATACGCACATCATGTCTAAATAAGTTTTGGATTTAGAACTAAATCTAACTTGGGTTATCTTACATCATCAATTTTGTGGATTTACTACTGTCACTTTACAATATCATTTACCAACTAAAATCAAGATCATCATCAACATCGGCATCATCTACTTTCAGTCTAATATTTGTAAGCATGGAAAAAAAATACTAGCATTGATAAGAACGTGCCACTAATCCTTGCAGAGCAGTTCTAGACCATTACTAATGTTTTATATCATATCAATATTGGACATCATATAATTTGAAGTTGTTTTCATTATTACTTTCTATTGCAATACAAACTTACCCATGAATTGCATGACATCAGAGTGTTCTTGGTTATTGTGAGATTCCCCAAATAAGTTCTACATACCATAACTATTGGGGATGGATGATATATCTTCAACTTATGTAAAACACTTTGAAAGGATGATTTTGGCCCTATCAATTTACACTGGGGCTGGGTTGTTATATAATTAAATAATTGTCTAGTATACTAAAATTCATTTATCGTGTGACTTGAACTAATACCTTAAAATTGCAGTATTTTACAAGCTTACCTCCAGGATATTACGTGGATAGTGAAAT